>CM038360.1:10385020-10612520 GCA_021464625.1 Proterorhinus semilunaris | reverse complement strand
CCCCCAACCACTGCTCCTCAGCTCAGCAGAGCCCCCTCCCCGAACAGTGTTGTTGTTTCAATGCCACAGTAGTGTGCTGAAGGGGGCGTGTCGGAGAGCTTCTTAAAGAGACAGAGGCCTATTTCAAGACGTTCAGTGCAGCCATTTTGAGAGAGCAATTTTATTCAAGGCAGTTATTTTAATTTACTGCATATACAGACCAACAGAAGGTTACGTCATCATTGTAGTGCTATAGACGGGTGCTATGTGATTGAAAAAAGCATAATACCCCCTCTTTAAGAAAACCTGTCATTAACAGGTTCAAGTATTTTCACCTCTGCTGGTACTTTTCTACAGATCTAGAGTATTTTTTCCCGGGATCCTCAGAATGAAACTGAACGGATGCGCTTTGCTGATTTTCTACAGTCCGGGCAATCCAATAACAGTTTATGATGTGATGTGTTGAAATCAATCAACATTTTAGGGCTAATACACTTATTATAGTCACGGTTTGGCCAAGAGGCGACTCGCGATCGATATCTCTCATGCTTTTACACTGAAAATGAAAGCAGAAATATAAAACTTAATGCAAAGTTGCAAGCTATCACAAAATAAATTATTGGGAATCTGGATGCCAAATAACGTCGCATCAGGGCGTACTAATTATTGCAATTAAGATGCATTTGGCAGAGTCATAAGTTTAGACTAATTATTATAATGGAGCAAAGTAGAGAAACGTCTGGCATCAACTCCTTTAACCCCTACAGATTTTCCTTATGCTCAAGTTGAGCAAAAAATGAAAATGCAATAATTAACTTAGAGAAAAACAGTGCTTGCCTTAGTCTTCTATAAGTAAATATTTTAATGCAATAATTAATCACCATTATTATGGGGGTTTGCTGAATAGGATTCCCATTATTCATTTCCATAAAGCCATCTGTATAACATTTCACCATATAAACAATAATTTGTTTTATATAGTGTTTCTATGAGTGAAGGTTACTGGATATACATACATATACTGTATATGAGGTTTAAAACACATTAGGTCCTCCTCCAAAAGCTGGATTCACTATTGGATTTGTTATCTCTGTTATCTTAAAAAAATGCATTAATACAAATGTATGCATACATTTGCATAAAGCTTAATATAAGTATAGTGATGTACAGTTGTCACATCATTTATGACTATGAGGCATGCTGGATTTGCCTCTGCTGACTTTAAGTAGTTATTATTGAAAGGAGAAAAGATCTTTCAATGCTGAACAAACTAGGCAATAAAGATTATTTAGGTACATGTATTATAAGCCACTATGATAGAAATTTCTATTTGTGCCTAAAACAGTTATTAGTCCCAAAGCAGTTTCTTTAGTGAAGCCGTAGATAACTACAGTGTAATCTGTCTTTTCAAAGAGACACAGTGGAGTCTGTTATATTGAATTATATCGAACAAATGGAAAGAAAAGACTCCGCTGTTGGCAAAACTAAACAACTGGCAAACCTCAAATGTCCCTGAGCCAAGTTATAACAGGAGGAGTGATGAATATCTGAGCGGACGGACACAGGTTAAAAATGTGTGGAGCTGGACAATATGTGATTTTTTGAGATCAAGATTCAGTAAGGACACTTTACAAACTTGCTTCAGTGCATTAACACCCAGGGACCCAGATCAAAAACAGGATCCTGGTCACGCGTTCCAAAGGACGAGCCTACGGTGCCGTTAGTCCGACGTCTCATTAGTCAGAACATTTACCTTTGAGCAGAGCTGCCATTAGATGGAAATGTCTCTAACCCAGTTGTGTTGTGGATTAGTGTGCCCTAATCTTAAGGTCAGTGGACTCTTGCCTAAACCTCATTTTATTTTTCAACCCCTACTCAATGGGACATTTTTGGACTAATGAGACGTAGGACTAATGGGCTGACCCCGAGCCTACTGGGCATGTTTTAGATTATTTGTGACCCATATAATTTCTAATGATAAGACCTCACATTATTGTTTCTTAAAGGCACACTGTGTAACATTTTGGATTATACAGTTGCTAGTCATATAAAACATGCTCTAAGGACTCACTAGTGACACTGACAATGCTACAGTATTTTTGCTGTAGATATGACTGGATTTGGATGACCTAACCTATATCAATCTCATATTTGGGTGCCTTTCGTCTCCGTGGAGACAAGCTGGAGACATCCCGTGGAGACCTCCCGCTCCCAGTAAAGAGTCTGGTCTGTGAGCCACTCACAGCAAACACATGTTTATTTGGTATTTCACGTGTTTTTAAACTATTAACATTTCTGTAAGAAGATAAAAGCTAGCATTTTATTCTATCTATCGGGTGCAATGTGTGGCTTTAACTGACCTCTAGTAACTTTGGTTTTTGCTATCTCAATGAAATTCTGACTCAGTGGCTTTTCTTATCTTGTTGTCAGTGTGAATCCAGTGGATTCGTTCATGCTCGGCGTTGTCAGCAGTTTTCTAAAATGTGAATAGCAAGAACAATTTTTTATGAAGTTGCTAAAAATGTCTAAACACACGTATCTTGTTTATATCCTGAGTTTATTTGAATCAGTTGAAGGTAAATATACAGCATGTACTACTGGCTTGTGTTATGGCATAAAAATGACTTACAGCAGCATTCCATTTGGGAAAACCATTTCATCTTGTTACAAATGTTTAGAAGCCAGCAATTAATATCGCAACCAAGATGAACTGGCAGGAAGACTAGCCTCTAGCTTAGCTGCCATTTGCCAGCCCACCGCAATTAGTGCACTGAAAATATCCCCCGGTTTAATTTCAGCTTCTTAGCAGTCAACGGGATGATTTGCAATGGAAGAGACTAATTGCGAGACGAGGCTGGCTTTGGGCCGCACACGAGCAAGAGGAACTGACATACTTAGACTACCAGCTTCTGCCATGGCGGGATTTACTGGGTCCTGGCGGGGTCCGTGATTTAATTTGAAGGCTTGCAGATGTGCATATATCCGGGTGACGCGTCGGTATTAAAAAAGAGACAAGATAATTTAAAGAAGCTGCAGTGATGGGCTGCATAGGGGAAGATGTTTGGTGCAGGGATGAAGCTAAGCCAAAGCAATATAACTAAATATACATGCTTTTTGAGGGCAAGCCACTCGGCGTTTGTGTTAATGAGATTAAGGGTGGATGGGTTATATAAATGGGGAGTAATCTAATTCAAAAGCCGTCACTTTGAACCATAGTTAAACCATGGGCAAGGAATAGCTTTTTTGGACAGGGAGAATTGGCAGGAGTTTCAAACTTGACGTAGATGAATTGTGTTGTAAATAAAGACACGGCGCCGCTGAGTGTCATGTCCTGTGTTACTGTGGGCTGTTTGAAAATACAATTGTCGTAATATTTAGTGAAGCAATATCCATATCCATAAGTTACAATATATTAAAAAAAATCTCCATTTTATTTTTTTATTTTTTTTGCAATCATCAACTCAAAGATGTTCTGTTTTAGTCTTGATTTTTCCAATTAAGTTCCTTTTAGCCTTGTGGTATTCCTAACTACGTTTTGTTTTACGTTTTGTTTTGACATGAAACAAATTACTTTGCCCAAACTCAGGGGGCCAAGTCATATTTGGCAGTAAGTCATTCAAATGAGTTCATCTGTGTTTTATTTTGGTCTCTTCCCTTCTGTGATCGTTATTTGTACTCCACCTATGGCGTTTTGGGTCAGCTCAGCAGGAGTCCTGAGTCACCAACAAATATTGGTTTGAGGGCCATATTTGGGCCATAGGACTTGCCTAAGAGAACATTGACTACAGTGAATAAATATAAAAGTCAGCTCTGATGCTCTTTGTCCAGTTTCCCACACCACAAGACCACAAAAACTGCATTTGAGGTCTAGGGCTCACCTGAAACTACTGACTAAAACTTAATTGACATCTGAACTTAAATACTATTCTTTAGTACTTTTTACTACTGGTTAAAACATTTCTCAGGACTTTTCTATTTGGCACAACTCAAACAGAGACACCCATTAACTCAAAACAAACCAAAATATGTGTTTGAAAATAAATACACACAGTACATAAACTAGGGCTGTCAAGTCAGGATTCATTAAATACAAATGAATTATTCATGGTTTAATTGCTCCTCCCGTGGACCCACCACCTGCAGGAGGAGCCTTGGGGGCTGGTGCAATGTGTTTTGGGCAGCTCCAACAGCTGCCCCCACGACCCGGCAACGGACAAGTGGAAGAAGATGGATGGATGGATGGATGGTTTAATTGCATAGGCGAGAGTAGACGGGCACAACCAGGGCGAAGAGAAAAGTCTGTCCAGTTTTACCGCTCCACATGCAGAGAACTGCGAGAGCGGCCTCAGATCCCAGCGTCTCGTTGAGATATCGCGTTAATTTCAAGTTTATCCTGAATGAAACCCTTTTAGCCCCCTGCTGTGTTTCCTGTACTCCAGAGACATCAATCATCATCAGAGACAACTCTCCCATGTGTTAGTTTGTTCAAGTCTGTGAGATACATTTCCTGTTTGTTCTGAAAAACATCAATCATGATGTCTATTTTAGGGGGCAATAGACAACTTTAATAGTTTCAGTCATATTTTAGCCTATTTGTTGAGATCTAAAGTAAAGCACTGATGAGAGAGGATGTTGCAGGAAAATATGTGCAGGTGACGTTGTTTCCTGTGGACGTTTGAAGCTCCACTGATCGCGAGACTCTCCATCAGCTGCGTTTAGACCATAGATCTAAATAATAGCGATCGGCGGGTCCCATTCAGCCCCATTCATAGTAATGATCCCGAGTGCTCTGTGAAATTAGCATGGCTGCTCGATTTCCTCCTTCAAAGCTTGTTCCTTAAAAGCGCTCGCAGCCTCCACAGTGCTTAAGAGCCTGTCACGCATAGATTTAGGCTTCCGCTTTTTATTGCTGATGTACAAAAAACAGTGTGGTTAAAAATATGATACATAGCCCAGTGTTGTCACATGGGTCATAGCGATTTTCAGGAAAAAGAAATAACTCTTTGGAGCCAGGCTTTTAAGCAGTTTAAACAAGGTCCTACATAAGAACCCTGTTTCCAGTCTTTTGGTCTTTGGAGTCGCCTCTGGCCACCAAGAGGGTCGTACTACAGCAATGTCAGCTCCCCGCCATGAGGACCAAAGAGGAAAGCTTTCCTCGCCCATTGGTTTAGATCCTCTTGGCTTCAACAGCGCTTAGAGAACTGCAGTGGCTGACCCAGACGGCTGGTCTCGTTGGGTCCTCACAGGCTTTCCGTGCCCCGCATGCTCGTGACACCAAAACAGGTCTGGAGCAAGTCGGACAGAAAACTAACCAGCACGCACGTGCGTCTGCAGACGGCTTCTGGAACGAGCCTATTAGTATTTCAAAATGGTTACACCCGGTGTTCCTAAATACAATGCATATGAAGTGACAGAATCACATGAATGCAAAAACAGTTGAAAATATCACCATAAAGAGATTAATGTCCACACAAGACACAGGAGAGGAATATGAAATGGGTGTGGTTAATCTCATTAAGAAAAAGAAAAATATGCATTGACAGTAAACTAAAATAAACAAATTGGAAATTTCCTGTTCTGGAAATTCCACATCATTTTCTTTCCCTGTTGACCTGACCCTCCACGACCCGCCCCAGTCTCAACATCTGTATTTGCCGATAGTTTGAATTCAAAAGCACTCAAATCCTACCCACTCCTCTCCACGACAGCTGCTTAAGTCCCGAACCGGGGCCGTTGTTTTGACTTTGTCTGAAAACTTGAGGACTGAAATTTCTCACACCGGTGCCCCACTTGTCCCACTTGTTCAGCCTTCTCCCCGTAGACTCCTTCAGATTAGATAATACCTTCTTTATCCTGCTACTATCCGGATACAACCACCCCCGCACATCGCCATCCTCTGCCCCCCCACTCCATCCCCGGTCCTGCGCCGGATCCCTCTCCATCCCTTTAGTTGCTGAGCTCCATTATCTGGGCACCCATCTGTCGCTGGGATTTAGATAAATATAATGATACGGCCCAATGTCATTGTTATGACTTTAATGCCTTAATACTTGCGTCTACTCTTCGGCGCATATTGTTTGGTTAACGGGCTTTGATTATTTTTTTTTGCCTAATCGCATCACATATCCCCTTCTCGATTAATCTGGCCTACTAATCTCCTGAATTGATAGCAGATTACGTTTCAATTTTATTTTATTTTTTTACCCAACTGGGGGAGAAAACGGCAGCGATTGATCGGTTTAGTCATGCAAGTTGTAAAAGACATCTCCGTCATGCTTATTTGGGACACCCGCTTGCATCTGCCAATCCTCTGGCTATAAAAAAAATAAATAGTCGAACAGATGATTGGGTCTTGGACTTTGGCTCCGTGCGACATCTGTAACTTAAAGTCTCTGCCGTCATTAAGCCCCGGAGCTTTGAGGAGAACGAAGACAAACGTGAACGATATGAAGGGGACAACAGAATAGAGGAACATGCTTGAAAATGTGCAGGATCTCCGCTGGTTTCAACAATGTCGTCATAGGCGTAACCTTGAACTCGTGGGAGGAGCCAAAGGACGCTGTTAATGGACTGATTGTACTTGACCACACAGAGGCGGACCGTGGACCACAGTGCTATGCATTTTCATGGCATAGATTTTGATGAATGAAAGTTTTCTCAAAGTAAAGGAGTTTCGCCAAAGGAGTCCTTTTGGAGCATCTCCGTGAAACAGATGTGACCTCTGTGACTGTTGGAGGATCTGGATGGTCTTTTTTTGTTTTTTTTACATTTGGTGACAAACAGGATACTTGGATATAAAGGTAAGAAGTGGTTACTTTGGTCAATTAGATGATGGATACATTTGTTAACTTAGCATTGTAAACTTGGAAGAAAATACTTCTGGACCAATACATTATGAAAAACACCTGGATGACAGGTTTAGGATCCTAAAAAGGTTAATCTGACCTGGTTAATGGAACAATAGAGCAATAGGTCTCTTTATAAACTTAAATGTTGACATTTCCAAACCTTGTTAAATCACTTGACACTTGATTGATTGAAAGCTGACGGTCAATAATGTGTTAATCTAATGAAATAATAACATATATTTGTCTTGTTATTATGCAGGGCATTATTAAGACTGACTGAAGTACAGAAGTACAAACAGTCGCATATGAGACTGTGGGGTTAGATTTGAGCAATGGGTGAGGATAGCGCTTCTCTTTGGTCTTCATGGCGGAGCGCTGCTGACATTGCTGCAATACCACCCCCTAGTGGCAAGGGGCGACTCCAGAAGGAAGTCTATAATGTGGAATCCTATGCAGACTTTACATCACCAAGAGCAACTTAATGTGCATATGACAGGTTGTAATGCTTTTGAGAAAATGACGCATTCAGATGGATGACATCATGGCAAATTATTATTATTATTTTATTTCAGTGAAGTAGCAATTTTAATGAAGAAATGTTGGGCAGAAAAGTTATTATTAGAATCTTAAAGCTACTGACAGGAAGTGACATAGTTAGAGGTAACAGACTTATTTCCCATTGACATAACAGGGTTGGCGAGGCAACAGTTTTAACATTTTTGTCTTCGTCTATGTCATTTGTGTCTAATGTGTCATATGCACTTTAAAACCCTGGCTCCAAACTATTTTATTTTTTCTAAAGATAGAGTTTGCTCCGGGGTTGCTGCTGAGGGGAGTATCAAATATTAACCACGAGTTTTTGGCTTTGATTGACGGTATAAAGCTGTGGAGGCTCATATATAATAAATGTATGGATTTTAGCCGGTTGTTTTCTTTAATGGAGTCCACTGTGCCACTCCCAAACGTGGTTACATAGAGATGTGTCAAGAAATGTGTTTAATCTTTCCCATGATTCCACAGGTTTGCTGATAGATCCCAGTTGCCATGGAGCACTCTCCTTCTCTGAACCTGTCTGGCCCGGACGGGGAGGAGGCGGAGGACCCACTGCGCCCCCTACTGCCCCCGAGGATAACACTACAACCTCAGGCCTGCTCCTCCCAATGTGGCATCCACCACACGGTCCAGCCCTCCCATGACCCGCCTGTGTGGCTGGACAGGACCCAAGCGTTGGCCACTTCACCCATGTACAATGGACACCTTTATATAACGTCGTCGCCGCATCCATGTAAGAAAACAAAAGGCAAAGACAAGAAATGTGAGAAGAAATCAAAGACGGTTGGACACAAAAGTAAAAGTAAAACGACAAGCGGTGGGCACAGGCTTCAGGAAAGGGTGACTTCTTTTACAGACGTCCCGCTGTCTCAGGGCGAGTCACCGTACAAAGTGCATTGCAGGCCTATAATGGACCCCAAAGATGCCGACCGCCGAGTTTGCAGCATTTCCGAAAACGTGGAAATGCTGGAACGCCAAAAGGTACCCGAAATTATCATCACAAGCAAAGACGACGAGCCGCAGGAGTCCAGCGTCCCGCAGCCACCCCAGGAAGTGAAGACGATACTGCCTATACCCCTGAGACTTAGGCCCAAACCAAACCCGCTGAACCTCAATAAAACCAAAGCCAACGATGACCCGTACTGGCGGACCCATAACATCGGGTGGCGCCTGGTGCGGAGGAGGAACCTGTTTTTGAGGCGGCAGCGGCTGAACGACTGCGCGCTGACCGTGGGGTTGTTCGGGGTGGTGCTGATGGTGATGGAGACAGAACTGTCCTGGAGCGTCTACAGCAAGGTGAGTCCAGAGGAGGAGAGAGGCCATACTTTTATATTATTTATGCTTGAAAGAATTCACTGCATGATCAGAGAAACGGCTCACCCGAAAAATAGCTCATAAAAACCACACTGAAGATGGAGGAACACATGAGCCTCTAAACCTTTTTTTTACAAGTGACAAAAGTTGTAAAGTTTGTTCTGAATGATACAGGATTAAAGAGTCTTCCGCATTTGAGTGACACGTTACAAATTTGTGATAAAAATGTTATTGGGGAACAATTGGCGGGTCCCAGATTCTCCTGCTTTTGAACAGAAAGTAGGAGTGTCTTGTTGGTCAGGTTACCATCAGTAAAACTTAAGATGCTTAAGAATGAAGAAGCCTTCTTAATATTTTTGTGTCTTTTGGCTTTACAGCTAATCATTTCTCCCACGAGTTTTTTGCTGAATATGTCATAGTCATTTTTGTAGCGTTAACGGCATCTCTTCTCAAATATCTGCTTTTCAAACATATTCTTCCTTCTTCTTTTGCTATAGTTTCTCAGTCTGTCTGTACTTCTTATTTGTCCATTGCCTCTCGAAAGTACTAATACACCTTGAATTTTTGCACATTGTGTCATATTTACCATAAACATAAAGATTTTATTTAGAATTTTTTACGAAATCCTGTTTGAAGTTTGCTAGAAGTCATATGGAGGACACAGCTGCCATGTGGAAGAAGGTGCTTTGGTCAGATGAGACAAAAATGTAACTTTTTGACCCAAACGCAAAACATTATGTATGGAGCAAACCTAACACTGCTCATCGTCCTGAGTGCACCATCCCCAGTGTCAAATATGGTGGGGGGAGCATCATGCTATGGAGCTGCTTTTCCTCCAAATACAGGGACATTTTGGAGGAAAACCTGCTGGAGTCAGCAAGAGAATTGAGGCTGGGGCGGAGATTCACCTTCCAGCAGGACAATGACCCTAAACACAAAGCTAAATCTACAATGAAATGGTTTAAAAACAAACATATTAATGTGTTAGAATGGCCCAGTCAAAGTCCTGACCTAAATCCTATTGAAAATCTGTGGAAAGACCTGAAAACTGCTGTTCACAAACGCTCTCCTTGTAATTTGGCTAAAATGTCAGTCTCTAGATGTGCAAACCTTGTAGAGTCAAACCCCAGGAGACTTGCTGCTGTTATTGCAGAAAAAGGGGGTTCCACAAAGTATTAAGTCATGCTGTATGAATACTTATGCACGCCCCACTTTTCACTTTTCTATTTTAAAAAAAATAACAGAATCATGTATAATTTTGCCTTTACTTCACAGTTGTCTGTTACTTTTGTGTGCAAAAGTTCAAGGTGTATTAGTACTTTCGAGAGGCTCTGTATATATACAGTATTCAATATTCTAATTTTCTGACATTTTTAGTTTGGGGTTTTACAAGCTGAGCCATAATAATCAAAATTAACAAATAAAGGCTATACATATCTCACTTTGCATGTAATGAGTCTGTCATATTAGTTTCACATGTTATTTTGAACAATATTCAAATGTTCCGAGTTTCACCTGTATAGTAGCAGTTTGAGTGATTTTGAAACAATCACCTTTATTTTATTATTTGGAAGAGTTTCTCTGATTGGTTGCTCTATCTATCAGTCATGTCCATTGGAATTTGGGGAGATGAGGTCAGACATTTAGATATAAATCCAGCTTGTTGTGAAAGGAAAACAGGCTTGAATCACTCTCCGAGTGCTCCAGTCTCGAGAAACGCAAAGTGTTGCTTTGTTAATGGCTGCCAATTTACCATAAAACATCAGGCCTCTCAAGAGGGCTGTTTTCTCAAATGTGTCTCATTAAACGGAAATGAGTCATTAATGGGGCAAATGCGAAAACTGCAGACAGACAGAGATGTTTAGTCTTATCTTTATGTACTGAAATTCACACCTGTCAATTTCCCTGTGTTTAAAGGCCCTTTACCTGATTTAATTGTACACACAATGAAAGAGGGAGAAAGTGAATTTTAAATGGTTAGTTCAAACTCATTGCTAACTTCACCTACACGTATGTGTCTAACAACACAATTGATCACAGGATGAGTTTATAAGAAGATTTCACAACTTTCAGAGAGCAATACTTTTACGGTAATGTAAACAACAACAACCAGCTGCTTGTTCATGTTTGATAAATGCTGCTTTTACAATATAGTGAAAGCCAAAACTAATTTATCCCAGTAGCCGACAAGAAAGTGAGAAAAGAAATGGTAAATATTGTCTGTGAAAGTAAAAAAAAAAATACATCAATGTACCTAGTGGTTTGAAGAGGATTAACAATAGATTCGATAGAGTGAAAAACAGAGAAAAGTTTTGTTTTTCTAAGTATTTATGGCCCAGGACAGCTCAGAGAGGGAAAGAGGGTGAGGAGTGGGGAATATGAATGCTAGTGAGGTCTGGGTCTGTGCTGATAAGTCTACACAATGCACACATTTTACATCAAACTCTGGGAATCGTAATCCTTGTTGTTTATCCTGTATCGACCTGCTGTATTAGGTCAAATGCTGCTGGTGATGAAAAGTAATCTTAAACATGATGTTGCTTTTCCATTGTCCTTAACAGAGTCACTGACCCCTTAAGTCTGAAATGCATTACACAGAATCAGATTATGGTTTTAAATGGAGTAATGTGTTGTGTATCTGTGACAGAGCTCCGTCTACTCTCTGGCTCTGAAGTCCGTCATCAGCGTCACCACTGTCACCCTGGTGGGCCTCATCATCGCCTACCACTTCTGCGAAGTGCAGGTAATACCGCTGTTTTACCGCGAAAACACAGATGCTTCAGCGCTAAAAAAATCTGCAATGCAATGGAGTCGAGCGAGAAAAGATTGTGTTCAGAAGATAAGTGCAAAGTGGAGGGCAGGCCCGGATTCTATGTGATAAAGCACGGGCAGGATTGGACAGACTGGCCCTCCACTATGTTTCACGGTGTGCAGCTGCATGTCTGTTCAGGAAATAGACTAATAGTGTATATTAGTCTTTACAAGAAAGTGTATGTGTATGTATTTATGTGAATGTTAGGTCCATAGAAAATTCAACATAAAGCAAAAACAGGGATAAAGAGTAAGAAGAAGAGAGCTTTAATGCAACTGACTCTACTCCTCTCGTCCCGCATTGCCCTGTCATGGGTCAGTCATGGGTCAGTCATGGGTCAGTCATGGGTCAGTCATGGGTCAGCCGACATAGCCCCAATGACCATGGCCTGGGCTGGGACCACGGTGCTGTGATGAACAGATCAGGCATAGTTGACTTAATATGACGACTAGATTGTTGCAGCGTAACATGATTAAAGTGGACATTTTTTCTCACACATTCGATCTGATTGACCAAAATCATTGGTACAAAACTCACCACTCATAACAGTTCAGGACTGACACCTGAACACCATTTCGTTGTACACTTGTACAATGACAATAAAGCACTTCTTTCTTACTTACTTACTTACTTAACGTATTATTCCCCATTTGCTGGAGCCCATTAGAAACTCTTTTCAAAATCTCAATTTGGGACAATAGACCCTTCATGTTATGATGATTAGTGGCGTTATATTAGCCCCTGTCCTCCAGAAAGTGCACTCGACATTGTCCATTTATCTCTTGTACCAACTGTCGCTCAATGGAAGACAGAATAAGCTACTTAAGGTATAGGCTGTAACTTATCTATGAAGATTATCAGGATTATCTTTTCCTGAGCCTTTGTCTAATCAATTCTGTACAAGGTCTTAAGGCTTTTTAAAGCACTTTTAAACTCATACGTTTCGGTATTTCATATTTTTTACAACTTATGAATAACAGGTAAAGCAATTCAGCCATAACTTTGGCGCATAGATACAAAAATGTGTCAGTCCATGCCGCTGATCCAGAAGGGAGCGAAAAAAGAGGAGTTATATGAGTGCTTTTAGTAGGAATGGTCTGAAATACTCCAATGAAGTCGTCAGGCTTGATAAAAAATACAGAAGAGCATAAACTGATGATTTAGGAGGGGGTGAAGCGTTTTGCCCTCGTAAAAAGTAGACAGATGGAATATGCAGGATTACTCAAACATGCATGGATGAAACAAAACATGACTGTGTTTAATGGGGGAACAACCACATGGGTGAAAACTCAAATTTATGCACCAAAAAGCATTGAATCAGAGAAAAATATGATGAAATCCATCCTCAGTTTTAAATGCTTTTGTACAATGAAGGTAAAAGTCATGCTAAATGTCACGTTGTGTCTAATTTGAGTCGTAAATTAAGCACAGAAATTAATTGTATGAAGAAAAAAAATGCATAAAGCAATTCAGCTAAAAACCCCAGTCTCAGTTTGATTGATGGTAAGTGCCCATAATTTCTTTTTTTCTCAACCTTTATCATGACAAAGTAAATGTCTAAGGCACATTAAAAGAGCCTCTGTAAAATTCTCATTAATCATCCCTCCTCGGTCTCCATTATAAAATATATATATACATATCATATCATGTCGGTGCCTGTTCCCACACTTTGTCCTGTGTTCTGCCTCGAGAACAGCTCAAACAGATAAGAACAATTTGTCCGTTAAACATGAAGCTGAAGGTGTTATTCCCAGTACTGTAGCTGTGTCCTTGAGCAAGCCTCGTACGGGCCTCCTCTGTCTTTGGCACTGCTGTATTTTTCCTAATAGTCAAAGATGCTGTCGATGCAGAACAGCCGTCGGAGCCTGATCATGATTTAGATTGTATCACTATTCATGTCATTTGTATATTGATATTGCCTTAAAGAAGTAGCAATCAGCAGCTATCAGATGGAATATTAATGGGCTAATTACAGCCCCCCAAGGAAGTGAGAGCAGGCTCCAGTAAAGCAGTGTTTCCCAATCAGAGGAACGGGGACCCCTGGGGGTATTTGAGCACTTAGCAGGGGGTACTTGGAATTTTTTCTGATAAAATGGTCAGATTTACATATCGCCTTTCTACCTGCTTTAGGCACTCAAAGCGCTTTACCTCGGGGAGCCACTCACCCATTCACACGCTCAGTCATACACCAATGTATGCAGACACTGGGGGCAAGGAGGATGAAGTGTCTTGCCCAAGGAGACAACAACCGTGCACCTGCGAGATTCGAGCCGCCTACCCTCCGGCCACAAGACGATCTGCTCTACTCTCTGTGCCACCGTTGCCCCAATAAAATAAATTAAAAAAGAAAGTTAAACTGAGTAGCATTTCAATATCATTTTCAAAGGAAAGTTAGTTTTATTTTATTTTTTTCAGATTCAGATTTATTTTTTCAGACATTTAAACATTAACAGGTGAAGAGAGGATACATTTATATGTTAAGTCTGAAATGGAATAGGCAGAAGCAAAACCTTATTGCGCCTATCCCAGTGTATTTACAAAACAAAAACAAAAAAGCTGCCAATGTTTAATGCTTCGTCACAAAAGAAAAAAGCTCCATCAGATTAAAAGTAATTTTGCCTCCTTAGCATCCATTCTGTGTTTGGTTTTAGCTTCATTTTGAACACAACACACTATTAAATACTGAATAATCTGAGTTGAATTGATCATTTTGTTGTAATATTGTAAGATCCTCGAGGTAGGGGGTACTAAACTCAGGCGAGACAAAAAAGGTTGGGAACCACTGCGCTAAAGGACTTTCAATTAAGTCATTATTGTGTTTTCTCATCATTATTCAACTGTATATTTTTCATTTTACAATCTCTATTTTTATTTTTGCCCTATTCTACAGTATATAATGGCTGGCTACAAAAAAACACTTAAATTGCTCACATGAATGAGCTTCCGTGCGGAGGGAAGCCTTGCATCCCGCAGCTCATCGCTATTTCGCGGTCTGTGGCTGCTGAAAGTCCACGCTTCACGGTGACATGGTTACTCCCTGTTACTGATTCAGAGCGTGAGTGGGGGGGGGGGTAAAGAGTATTTCAGCAAAAGACAAAACACAATCTCTCCAAAATAGCAGCTCGTCACAAGGTTCAGATTATTATTTGTTTTTTTATAGTCATATTTCCTGACCCTAAGTGCAATATATGGAATTTACCTCCAATTGCTGTGCAGACCATTTTTCAGTTTTTCAATTCTTTCACTTTTGGATCCAGCAGGACGTGTGTGTCTTTTTCTATTCTGGAAATACTGTGTGTCACTGTAATCGGCCCTGTGGTAAACATTATTAACCTGTCGCTTGCATCTGGCTTCTTCCCCAGCTGCTTCAAACACGCTGTGGTAAACCCAATCCAAGCCCAGTCTTGACCCTTTAGAACCTAAAACCTACAGGCCCAAATCAAAACTTCAATTTATTTCAAAGATTTTGGAAAAGGTCGTCGCGTGCCAGCTGACCTCCTTTATGGAACAGCACAACTTGTTTGATACTCAGGTTTTTGAAAATTACACTCCACTGAAACAGCTCTTATCAGAGTCTCTAGTGAGGTGATGATGGCAGCGGACTCTGGCCGCCACACTGTACTCGTACTTCTCGACTTGACCTCTGCTTTGGACACTGTGGATCACAGTATACTGATCAACCGGCTTCATAACGAGATGGGACTATCTGGATCTGTCCTCCAGTGGTTCTCTTCCTATATTCAAGGCAGAACCTTTAATGTTGCTGTAAACAATGTACAGTCAGATGCGACCAATTTGTCTTGCGGAGTGGCTCAAGGATCAGTTTTAGGCCCTGTTTTATTTTTACAGTACATTTTGCCACTTGGTCAAATTATCGGCTGCTTTAAGGACGTATCGTATCATTTCTATGCTGATGATATCCAGTTGTATTGTTCTTTTAATGATGCTGAGCTCCATCGTTTGTCTCTGTTCTTAGAGTGCGTGTCCTCTATCAAAGACTGGCTGGCCACTAACTATTTGCAGATCAATTCAAACAAGACCGAAACACTGACCATTGCTCCAGACCACAAGATCCCCCTGAGCAAACAGCACCTTGGCTCTCTTGTCTTTATCACCTTAGGACCATCTCTAAAATTCGCAAAATATTGTCAAGGAAGGATCTGGAAATTATAATTCATGCTTTCATTTCAACAAGACTGGATTATTGTAACTCTGTTTTTACCTGTTTGAATAAGTCTGTTCTGAACAAACTGCAAATTGTTCAAAATTCTGCTGCTAGACTTTTAACAGGTCCCTCTCGAAGGTCTCATATCACCCCAGTCTTGTCTGCTCTCCATTGGCTCCCTGTAAAATTCAGGATTGATTTTAAGATCCTAGTGCTGACTTTCAGAGCCTTAAACGGTCAGGCCCCACAGGACATCCTGGACCGTTTGTGCCCATATTCCTCTGGCCACACCCTTCGGTCCTCTGGTCAGAACCTGCTTGTCGTCCCTAAGTCTCGTTATAAAACCCGAGGGGACCTGTCTTTTCAGTCCGCTGCTCCCAGACTGTGGAACGCCTTACCCCTGTCTCTGCGTCTGGCCGGCTCTGTGGACTCTTTTAAAAAGGAACTTTATTCAAAAAAGCTTTTGGTTGATGGGTTTTCACTACTGTCACTTTGATTTTACATATGTCCCCACATTTTTATTGTTTTTTGCTCTTACCCTGCGCTTTATAAATAAACTTTACTTACTTACTTACTTATATTGTTCTCTTTTCCCTCAACTTTTCTTTCATCACTATCTTTAAGTTTCTATTATTGGGTGATCTGTGTTTTTACCAATATTAAATAAATGTATTTTAGTATAAAAACTGCTACATAATAAAATAGAAGTAACTAAAAGAGCTCTGAAGACTTTCTGTAGATATTGTAAAACCTGGCTGTCCTATCCACAGCTGTACACCCACGACATCGGCGCGGAGGACTGGCGTATCGCTATGACGACGGAGCGCGTGGCCCTCATAGTCCTGGAGCTGGTTGCTGTGGCGATCCACCCGTACCCCGTGGGCCTCACGGCGTACTTCCAGGAGAAGAAGCCGCAGCCGACGCTCTCGGAGACGGAGCTGGAGATCGTCCTGGCGCTGCCCATGTTCCTGCGCCTGTACCTGCTGGGGCGCGCCATGATGCTCCACAGCCGCCTCTTCACCGACACCGCGTCCCGCAGCATCGGGGCCCTCAACAAGGTGACTCTTCTGTGTTCGATGTCCTACTATTTACTGCTGTTTAGTTATGTGGGGAAAGGTCACCTGCCAGTCAGTGCATGTGATAGTTGCTGACAAAGCTAAACGCCCTCGACGCTAACATACCCGGTACAGATGACGGCTCTAGAATCTTTTTCTTCAGTGGAAAACACTAGTAGGACATGTTTTTTTACTATGTTACTATTCTCTCCTGAAAATATGACTTTACTACAGCATGTGATTGACAGAATAATTGTTTAATAATTATTAGGTGGCAGCTCAAACACGTGTTTTAACCTCTTAACCCCCACCTCAACAGCGCAGATGTTCTCCAGATCAGCATTACCCAAATCTAAAAGCTTCTTCACATAAGAGCTCAGGCCGGGGTAACGCCTCATTGGAAAGCCACAAAACTGACCTAAGTTTGATGACGTCACTTTTTTGGTCTTTTTTTTTGTGTGTGCATTCTTTGTCACTTCATGTCACATTTTTGTTGCTGTTTTTTTTTTTCAAGAAGCTTTTAGATTTGGGTAAAGCCAAACTGAAGAAGATGTGCTCGGTTAAAGTGGGGGTTGAGAGGTTAATTATTTTGAGACCAACAGCAATTTATCATCATATGTAAAGTACACGATACGCTTTCACTTTCGTGTAGCACTTCGCTGCATTGCGTTATTTCATATATTAAAAAGTTTATGTTCTGTTTCGATTCATGTCTAATGGCACACATTGAGGCCAAATATAATGCATTTCTCAGTATCGAAGATCTTTCCTCCTCTTTGGACCTTATTTTCATTTCTTATGTGTCTCTCTTGTGCCTTTAGGTGGGCCAAGAGGTCAGTAAGGAAGTGAAAATTGAGGTGTGACAATTGCTGCTTCCTGAGTTTTTATCCCCCGCCGCCGCCGCTGCTGCTTTCGCTCTCCTTTCGCTTCTGCGCTTTCGGACGATTACGCGTCCACCGCTAATCCCCCTCTTTCATAGACACCATTCAAAAGTGACAAAAGACGACCTCCATGTCCCCTTCTGCAAACGCTTAAAACCCGGTGTCCGTGCGCTGAGCTAGATTAGGAACATCCTTCATCTGCTTTGTGTTATATAATTGTAATCTGCTAGGTGCTTCTCCTAAATAGACCCCCCTCCAGGGTTGAAATTATGAATTATTAAAGTTTGCCTTCAGCAGATCCATTTCAACACGAGGTTCGTGGGCAAAACGCTGATGACCAACTATCCCGGGACAGTGCTGATGATCTTCAGTGTTTCTCTGTGGATAGTGGCGGCGTGGGGTCTGCACGTCTGCGAGAGGTACGTGACTGTGACCATGTCCAAGGTCACCAAACCCTTTTCAAAATCTCCGTCAGTGTGTCCACCTCTTTGATAGAAGCTTCGGGGTAAAGTGAAGGTTTAGCTTTGAGTCTCTGACTGTCCGGGAGAACGAGTCGAACGGGCAGGAGCTGATATTGATCCTGCCCCTGCCATTTAATGACCATATTATTATTTTTTTATTTTATTTTATTTATTTATTTTTGAGCAGTTTACATTATAACAACATTCACATTTACATAATTCTATTAGAGGAGCTCCAAAAAAAAAGAAAAGGAGTAGGCTGAAGCCAGAAGCTTATATACTGTATACGCCTACCCCGTAATCAATATGATATACATTTACATTTCCCGGTGATACTGCACAATCCGTCTGTATCCAAAATAATAATTTCCGAAAAAACAAAACAAAACAAACAAACAAAAACTCGGCGGGTAGCACTCAATTACATTTACTCAAGTACATGAACTTATAGAAGTAATTGTACGTCTTAGAGCATTGTATCCATACAGTACTTTTTTACTGTACTCTTGCGTGAATAAAAAATAATATCCGAGTATTTGACCAATCTTCACCAAATAAAACACCAATTTAAAGCACACGAGGAGCAGCGCTGTGGGAGCTCTTAACAGTTAGATGTTTCCCCTGAATTACCCGGGATCTCCTCGACTTTGAGCTGCACTGACGCCGGTGCGCACACTTGTGGGAGGATTGTTGGCGATATATTCAGCAGGTTTTCACTGAAGAAGCTCAAGCGGCTCATCAGCGTGACTGGGGACTAATGTCTTCATTTATCTGGCTTCATGCCGTCTACACTGCCCACGTTTTTAGATACAGTAACACACGGTCACACGTAAATGCAGTGGAAACCAGATGTTTACATATCTGTACACTATAGAAAAAAACAAAACAAAATCTCAGTGAAAGCCAGAAACCAGAATTAACTTTTCCTTTTTTTAGGTCAATTCGAATTTTTTAAATAATTCCTATTTGCTGACGGGCTCATTTAGATATAATATTTTTTTGTAATAATGAAATGAGCCTGTTTTAGTTATTAAACAGGCTCATGTTAAACTGTGCTTCTTAGCTGGCAGTATTTTTGTGAGGGTTAGTAAGATTCTTTTTATAATAATGTGATTTAGGCATTAAATAATATAGTGTATTTGACCATATACAGCTAGTTTAGGTGTAGGTTCCATATCCTTATTGCTGGTGATATACATTGGCACAATTCAAAGATGTGTGTGAAGCCTACTACTGGAAGTGGCCTTATTTATCTGTAGCTTTATCGGTTGAATTAGAGTTTCCGGTACAGTATAGATCAGGGGTGCCCACAGTGGGGCCAAATTTGGCCCGCCAGAACAATTCTGTTGGCCTGCCAGAGAGTGACTTACTTTTCATTCTTTACATTCTCAATGGTAAGCCATTAAAGTATGGCCACCAGCGTCAAATTGTGGGCGCTGTTTCGCTCCTCCTGCAAAGTTAAGGAGCTCGGTGTTTATCAATCACAGAGCCCATCGACTTTCCTAGTTTTCTAACTTTTATTGCAAAGGTTGTTGACAACAAATGATCTAATATTGCATTTTATTTGAGTTAACAAATGAATTAGGTAAATTCACTGTAAGCACTGTTCTAGATTATCCTGCTATAGGGATTCTTTTGCAAACCTTACACATGCCTAGGCAGGACACAACTACACATGCCCTGGTCAGAGCTGAGACGGCCATTGGGGGCTGGGTGAAACGCTTCCCACTCCAATACAATGGAATGCTTTCCAATTATTTCCATTTTATTCATCAAAGTCTACACTCCAAACAATGAGCTGTTACTGCCACATGACTGACATAAAAAGCACCACAGTGAGAATGACCAGAGACGTATTGATTCATAATTTAATAAGAATTTGATTAATCGCGCTTCTCTATGACCTTTCTACAAACCGTCACCGTCGCTCCATATAAAGAATGTGACGCACCTGTCTGCTCCCCTCTTTCAGGCACCACAACTACCGGGACCTGAGCAGTAACTACATGGAGGCGCTGTGGATGGTGTCCGTCACGTTTCTGTCGATCGGATATGGCGATGTGGTGCCGCACACGTACTGCGGCCGGAGCATCTGTCTGCTCACCGGGATCATGGTAAAGGCTTCGATCACAGACATGGGAGGCACGTAGGTCAATGCTGTGCAAATATGGTGAATTATCAACAGGCGGTAGATTCCCCTGCCTTTGCCTCGGCTGCACTCTCTCCCTCCCCAGGTTACAGCTGTCCCTCTGTCTGTCATAGACCAAAGATCTTCCAGTGGATTAGAGTTTGGTAGAGTTTACCTGGTGCCTTTGGGTAATCTTAAACACCAACAGTCACCGCCTACCTTGAGATCTTGTTGGCATGATTCTATGTGGACTGGTGGCTGTAACGGGTGAATGAATGAATGAATATTTGTATTTGAGTGTGTAAACATATTTTATATTGTAACTCACCTGCTCAGGGACTACAGATGGAAACTAGCTCTCAACCTAAATCTGGTGCAAAGCATCTTTAATTAATGTGTTTGCACATTGTCCCTGTTGAAATAAATTAATAAACTAAACTAAACTAAACTTGTTGGAAATCCAGTCACCAACTTTGGCCAGCTGTTTCAATCAGTGTTAATTTGGACACATATTAACATATTTTATTTTAGTTTTAGTCTTAGTCTTTTGATGAAAATGTAATTCAATTTTAGTCGAGTTTTAGTAAAATAAATATCTTCAATTTTAGTCGAGATTTAGTCGACTAAAATTAGGACAAATTTAATTGACTTTGTATTTATAATATTCATTATAATCATATTTAATGGAGGTCCTGCTTCATGGAGCTGCTCCCTCATGAACAAAGCTCAGAGCTGTTCCTTTGGCAGTGAATTTACATGATGTGAGGCTCTTTCAGACGGTCAATAGAAGTTTGGATGATTTTAGTCTCTCCTTTCCATTTTTATTTAGTCTTATTTTAGTCGATTAAAATATCTGGACATTTTAGTCACAGTTTTAGTCGCATGAACCACTTTTAATTTAGTTTTAGTCCAATTTTAGTCGTCAAAAAAATCACTTTGACTAAAATTAAGACTAAATATTTTGTAGTCGACGAAATTAACACTGATTTGGTTTGACACTAATTGTCTCGTACATAGTTTTCAAGACCTTTTATTGACTAAAGCAAAATTAAAACTAAAAATAACTACTTGACCAAATATTTCCCGAGACATTTGAATAAGTTGTCAGTAAAACCATATTAATGTCTAAATCAACTGGTCGGTACTTGTTCAGTACCAGACGAGACTGCACAGGAAACATTTGGGGTGTTTTTATACTGACAGTGCATTGGTTTCTGTATTATTCAGTGCCTAACTCCTGTGTGTCCCGTGTGAACAGGGGGCGGGCTGCACCGTGTTGGTGGTGGCAGTGGTTGCCAGGAAACTGGAGTTGACTCGAGCCGAAAAACACGTCCACAACTTCATGATGGACTCCCACATCACTAAGAGGGTAAAGGAGCAGGGTCGGACTGTGCACGTGCGTGTGGCATAGAGAGATAGTTTTAGGATGCGCTTGTATGACCTCAAACTCGCCAAGAGCCAATGCCGATTTTAGCCACACGGGGTCAGTAAAGATCAGATACGATTTCTTTCTTCTTCTTCTCAATTTTAAAGATTGTTGCCTTATGACCTGGTTACTGTGGCTTGTTCTTTTCAAATATTACCATCACTGCCAGAATTGATTCACAACCTTTTGAATGTGACCATGTTTTCTTGTCTTCTTTTATGTTATTTCATATTTAGGGCCGGGTACCGTTACACGTTACCAGTCTGGTATCGAAAAAAAAAAAGGTGTAGGTACTACTGGTATTGAAAAAGATAAAAGTATCGAAAGCAGGTACCAAAAAGAGATGTACAATGTGTATATTCAAGTTTTGATGCTGTTGGTCAAATTTAAAAGATTAAAAAGTGAGAAACACAAAACGTGTAAAAAAAACAACAACTAGGGATTGGGGAAATTTTGCTAAAATATGAAAAATTTTGGGGGAAAAAACATGAAAACATTTGTTAAAAATGGGGGAAATACTTGTAAAGTGTTTTTCCCGCCATTTTGAGGTTAAAGGAAGTTTCTTGGTCGTTTCACCTCAAACAAATGATACAAATGCCAAACAAATGCAATGGGGGAAAAAAGGAATAAATTAACATTATTAATCTGTTTTATGGTTCTATATGACAAATAATTTAGCATAGGTATTGAAAAAGGTATTGTTAATGCTCCGGTCTCGAGAAAAACCGAACGGTACCCAGCCCGATTCATATAGGGCTGGTCTCTCCTCTCGTCACGAGGACCTAAGCAGGGACTCAAGTGGTTAGTGAGAGCAAAATGGCCACCTGCCATAACATAACTCAGATTACATTAGATAAGACGTCGGTGCCACTGTTACACTCAGGATTAAGAGCGAGAAGTTCCCACATTAGAACTGATGGTGGTATAGGAACAAACTAATTTCCATAATTTTGAACAAGAGACCTGTGTGGGACTCTGAGATTAGAGCCCTGATTGAAGCGTAACCCAAATTCAATAGTTCAGAAAGGTTTATAGTACAAAGTTGATAATCTGTTGGCTATTGGCAGCCGCCTTCCTTCAATCTCCAAAATTAGACGTAAAATCACTTGACTGTGTCTTCACTTCAGACCGACGTATTTCCGAATAACGATGCCTTTATCGATGAGGTTTGTGCGGTAAATAACGTTGAGCTCTTGGACATGAACATGAATTAATCGTGTCGAACTGTGCGTCTGTCGCAGATAAAAATTGCGGCGGCGAATGTGCTGAGGGAGACTTGGCTGATCTACAAACACGCCAAGCTGCCGAGCCAGAGGGACCAGACCCGAGTCCGAGATCACCAGAGGAAACTGCTGCTGGCCATCCACCAGTAAGACACTCTTGCATCAATAAGTCTCGGCTAAATGTACTAGCGTTGTGAAAACAGGAGAGTACTGCAGTGTGCAAAAAAAAAAAAAAAAAACTGTTGTATGGTTTAAGCCACAGTTGCCCAGGGGCAGACTGTGAGCCTTTTGTTATCTAAGGTACATGTTATATTGTGAACTGGTCTTGAACTAAAAATGTAAACAAACAAAGCAGATTTAAAACTATTTCCAAGGTCTTCTATAGAATTCTCCACGTGAGATTTTTTGTCAAATGTCTTTAGCAAACTACTTTCTTGGAAGCACAATGCCACAGTGGTTGGAGCTCTCACCTCTCAGCAGTAGGTTCTGGGGTTCGATTCCCAGGCTGGCTCAGGTGCTCCATGAGTCTGCATAGGTTTTCTTTGGGCGCTCACTGCTCCAGTGCCCGATCGGGGGGAAAGAAAGAGAACCTCAGTGGATCCATTCTTGTGAAGAAAGACTTTTTACCAGGCTTCAGTTTGACTCAATAATGCGATAAAACAATATTGTAACAAACTCGGGCTGGGCGATTGAACGAAATGTAATCAAAAATCGCAATCCCCACTTTGGTCAATCTCAACAATCGTCATGGGACAGGTTTACAGGCGTTTCTTTTGGCATATCTTTTTTTTGGCATATAGGCTAGAGATTTAGATCTGCATAATTGCTCACCCTATACCTAACCCTAAGGTGGCAGGTCACAGGTTAAATTATACTGGAGCGTTGTATAAAATATATGTCTATGTTCATGAATCATAGACATATATTAGCTTAGAGTAGCTTTAACCATTGGTAGTGGCATATTTTGGGGGGTATTTTTGGACTATAGGCTTTTACAGTGAACAGGTGCAGATATCTTACAAAAAAATGTTGTGACAATTAAAGACTTCTAGATTCAACACATGTTTTATATGGACGTGATAAATCTGAAAAGCAACTCTTTGTGTAGACTTCGCCGAGTCAAAATGGAAAAGCGGATTCTGGCCGACCAAGGAAACACCCTCGTAGATATAATGAAGGTAAGAGAGGCAAGTGTTTCCCTAACGTTTACTGAAGCCACCGCTGAAAACGCCTGCATCTGACATTTCCTCTGGCTCTTCTCTTTTACACCGCACAGATGCAGAATTTGATGTACGACGTTTTGACGGAGGTGCAGGGCTGCCGGGGAGAGATGGACAACCACATCCACAGTTTGCAGAAGAACGTGGAGGAGCTCAGGGAAGGGTTCCGGGTGCTCATGCCCCTCCTTTCCAGCACTCTGTCCACTCAAAACTCCTCCATCCGACACCTGCTCCGAGAGAGAGAGGGCATGGCCGAGGCGGCGGGGGGCAGCGAGGGAGACGGGTAGAAGAGGACAGGAGCAAATGGACTAGAACAAGTGCTGTCGGGACCGTCCCGGGAGGAAATACACAGAAGAGTGGGAGGAAGACATTATTAGGACTGGCTGTGTACCAAAATATGTATAATAAATATAGGAATGCTTGTGTAGGCTTTAGAAAATGACCCACTGAACAACCAAAGCTGTTTTGTTTTGCTTCCACGTTATGGCTCATGTGTTACAGATTCATAAAATTAAGATTATGGATATGTTACAAAGTTACCGGGACAGTGTGAATCTCTGCAGCACATTCGGAATTTAAAATGCATATGAAAAGTTAGGTCAACATCAGCACTAAAGAATAAAATTTCACCTCGTTTTGCCTGGTTTGACTTTTTGTGTGCCGCCACTGTCTGTGTATCACAAGTGTTCAAATCTATGGAACTTTATTTTCTCAAAATGTGGTGCATGGGCCTCTACAGGTGGCATTTGGGGTCATCCACAATTTTCGACTTTATTTCAACTCGAGACTTTTGACTTTATGCTTTAGTGATGCAGTTCAGCTTGTTTTTTTTTTCTGGTACAGACATTACATTCATTTGTTGTAAAAGAAAAACAAGTTTGGCTTTTTGAGACATGAGAATTACCCATTTAGCACTGTCATTTGCTGTTTTAAAAATGTGTAATTTTATCCCCAGCTGGTTCAAGCTATTTTGATTTTCAATGCAATAAAGGCCCGTTACCAGATTGACAATTAAAGAGAAAATAAAAATATTAGTTTTGGTCCCAACTCCTAATTTGACATATTTGTGGCGTCCCAATTCTTCACAGGGACGAGTTTATTGGCAGATTTCACAACTTGCAAAATCCGGTTAATTCATGCAGTAAAATCAGTCCTTAATTTGCTTCCATTGCAACGTCATTTTGGTATTTTGTCAATGTTGATTTTATTTATAAAGCACATTTAAAAACAACCTCAGTTGACCAAAGTGCTGTACAGGTACAGTAACAATATGTACAAGATAAACTTACATACACAGGTAATATAAAAAAGGCATGAAATGTGTGATTTACATTGAACTGAGGGACAAAACAAAAAGGTGAGTTTTTAATTTGGTTTTGAACTCTACAGACTGAGCATATGTAGAGGAAAGCCGTTCCAAAGTTTAGGGGTCACCTCTGGACACAAGCATGGATTTAGGGACAGGCAAAAAGAGCTGGTCTTATTTTATACATTCGACACAATTTGATGAAAAGTACATTTTGAATGTAGATATATAAATGGATTAGTAAAGTATTTTGATGTTAAAAGTTATCAAATGTACTTTCTTATATCATGCAGTTCTAATGTGCAGATTAACCCCCAGAAAAGAGAAAAATGGAAATACAGGAACATGGTATTCTGAAAAAAAGCAAACAGAGCACGTGACTTAGCCAAAACAACATTTTATTAGAGAGGCAGGGTAGGAGGGTGGAATTACAGCCGCCATTATATATAAACTGTTTTAATCCATACACAGTTCAGATCTGGTGCCTGATGCGTTTGCTGATATCAACCGGTCCATCCCTCTCTCTCGGGTCACCGGGGAGGGAAACTAGTGCTGCTTCCTCCTGAATGAGCACCCTGTTTGAAAGAAAAAGGCCCAACATGAGAGCTGACAAAGAGAGGCTTACTGTACAGAAATACTGCAACATTGCGCGTCGACCCTGCTGAGGTAGGAATCATTGCCGGTGACAAATGGGTTGCCATCTCTTCCTTTGTATTAAATTACAGAGTGACTTTAAGAGCAGACCGAGCAGCTTGTACAGCACATAAACAGCATTTTAAAACGGTCAGGTATTTGAGCTAGACGGGAGCTTTGTTCTCAGCCTTCGAAAGGGGGGAGTCATTGGTCTAACTCAACCCTTCTGCAAACTGAGGTTCATCTTGCACTGGAATGAGATTGGAAAACCACGAACAAGGAAGTCCACCCAATTGTCAGTGCGCCCGGAAATCTTACGACGCGAGATACGATACTTTACATTAGGGCAGAAAAAAAAAATTTAAAAAAAGATTTGATAGGTCAAATCAATTCATTTAAAAAATAAAAATGTTAGTGTTAGATATTCTTTTTAGCCCTCTGCTTAGAGGAATAAGGTCCTGCTGTACAAATGTGCCTCAGGATTTTTGTTGTTTTATTAGCTTAATCCAAATACAGTATAAATAATTTGGATGTTTAACAATCTTTGTTGCACACTGCATAGTGACTTTAGTTAAAGGGTTTGCCTTTGCAATTTTGTTTATGTTGGTTCACTCAGAAATGTCAGATGTTATGCAGAACTCGTGTGTGCATAGGGAAGGATGATTCTTTTCAGCTTGTATCCACATAGGCCCAAGTAAACTGCCCTTGATCACAATACATAGGTGAAATTTACAAACCCTCTGTGAGACGCGCTTTGCCTCCGGTTGGCTGACACAAGACCGTGGAGCAGCCCACACACAACACGACCGTCTGAGCGTGGCTGAACACCGTTGTGATCTTGTAGCATCCTGAAAAACAAAACAAAAACACATCAGTTTTTGGACTACACTTGGAAAAACTTAGGCCTGAGATTGGCAACAGGGTGTGTGTGTGTGGTCCTTACCTGGACATTTAACATCCATAAAGTAAGAGTTGGGACTCTGAACAAGACGCTTCTTCTTGTGCCTCCTCTTCTCCTCCTCAGGGGATGGATGCAACAAGTCTTTTGCGAGCTGCGAAACAAAGAAAATGGCAAAATGAACAAAGGGAAATTGACAGTAATCCGTTTTGGGCAGAATCACACGGAAAAATCCAAATGTTCACAGGCACGATTGTGATCAATACTCCTTATAACACCCCATGTCGTATTATATTGCTTGGTATCTGTCAGATCTATTGCAAACTATTGCGTGGCCTACTTTTCTGGCCCAAGATAATTAGCAACATAAACTTAATTATCAATATGCAAATCCCGCGTAAGCACTATAACTGACACGCAAAATGACAGCAGGTATATGTGCTAAATGCCTAACAAGGAGGATAATAAAACATATTTTTGTTTTGTTCTGCGTTTAGCCTCGTCGAAAGTAGCTCCATGTTTGCGGTGTGCGCGCAGCCATCTTGTCTCACAATGCGCTCAAACGTGCTGCGTCTTTCAGAACAAAAACTATGATGTGAACTGCTTTAAATCGGCAAAAATTGGGATCAGCCGAGTCGCTAATTCTTAACACAAATAATGAGCCGTTCGGTGTCCTTGTAATGTTTCATTTAATAGTGGAAATGTCACGATGGGGCGGCCTCCCGATACTCACTGGCATGTTGGCGAGGAAATAGCCGCTGCCGAAAAGGAGGCATAACCGGAAGCGAGGGGTTGATATCGGCGCGTGCTTTGAGCAGGGACAGGACGTGACGTTATAACATTGTACAGCCGCCATGTTGGGATGGGCGAAATATAATTGTATTAAATAAATTCCTTCAAAATATTACAAATATGCTTGGCCAAAATAAGACAAGTACTAATACATAAAAAAATATACTATACAGTGACTCCTGAAAAACATTCGTAATATTTTGAATCAATTTTGTTTCCTATTTGTCAACAGCAGGTGGCGGCAAAAGGTTGCAGTTGAGGAAACACAACCCCAACCTTTTATTAGAAAAATTTTGATGATGATGATTTTACTTGTATTTTGTTAAGACACGTCTAAAACAACAATCAAACCGACACAGGTCGATTTGTTACTGAAGTGATGTGAAAAGCAGGGAATTACTAACCTGCGTTTGTGTTTCCTAATTCCTGCAAACCCCATTGTAATTTTTTCTTCTTTTTTTCAATATCCATAAATGACTACTTAAACTAGATTTTTGTTGCGTGTAGCGTGTTTGAACCTTCTTTCAACCTCCCTCCCTTAACTATTTATAGCTCATCTCTGTACTGCCAATGTTACTGAAAATGTGTGATTTTTTATTTTATTTTATTCTGACCATTCAAAGAAAATAGCTAAAGTTAAATGGTGAGTTTCCCCTGATGTCATCAGTCCTTCTATGTTGGTCAAGATTATTACATATAAATGAACAGTAGGCCCACATTATGGCACTCTTTTATATTCCGTAATTGAGTATGTTTAGTCTCCAAGCCAGGTCCAGCCGACTGAAGGACAACTTCATACAACAGATAGCTCTCTCTTGCCCTTGCTCATTGGTTTCCACCTTTACAACTTGCACCTCAGTTCATCTCCTACACTGTTATAACGCAATAAGATTAATGGGGTCTTAAACAGCGTATCCACCTACAAGAGCATAAAAGCTTGGATACCTTGAACAGATGAGCAGTCCTGAGTCTCTAGTCCAATTGTTTAATGGAAGCCCTCCATATGAATGTGCCAAAGGGTTAGGGTCTGAGGTTTTGTAATGCAAGAAATTGCCACACAATAACCAACACACTGTCCTCAGAGACAGGAAGGAGATAGCTATGATCTATGAGAGGACTGATAATACAACTCTAAAGAGAGTGGGGTAAGATGAGCCAGTGGGTACGATTATATTTTGAAAAATGAAACATTTTTCTTGAAATGTGGGATTATAGATTTAATCTTTACATGATGTGAATTTGACAGGCAAAAAATTGGAAAACGTGGCTGTAAAATAGCCCCACTTTTTATGAAAAAGCTTTTTTTCGCTGTTTTGGCCGGATCCCAAAACAATCGTCACAAACAAACAAAAACATGCAGGTCATTTTTTCCTGATGTTGGTTGGTTATTAAGTTATGTATAAAAGCAGATTAATCATTTAGGAAGATTTCTACTTTAATAAGCACAACTCTCTTCTCAAAGAAGAAATAATGGGGTAAATTGACCCAAAAAACATTGGGGTAAATTGAGCCACCTCTGCTCCATAAGAAACAATGAATGACACATTACAGAAAATGTTACTGTACAATTCTATAGTTTTTGCATTGTTTATTGGTGGTTCTGGGTCTAGTAGAGACAAGCAAATTAAAATTAGGTATTACATTAAATTATTAGGGATTTTTTTTTTAGAGACAAAATGTAATAATCTGCAGATGGAGCATATATAAAGAAAAAGAGTTGTTATATGTTTTTGGAATAAAATTGCTAATGGGAAACACTGAATTGTAAAAAATGAGACTTCATGATGTTTAGTATTAAATTCACCTTTAAATCTGGTGGTTCAATTTACCCCAAGATCTGGTTCCATGTACCCCACTCTGGGGGTAAAAAGAGCCACAAGACAAGTTTTTTTTAAGACCAACATCTTAAAAACCATATACTTCAGATGATTTTTGAAGATGCAAAAGAATAGAAAACATCCCAAATGTATATAAATAGTATAATTTTACAACTACCAAACCAAACAGTGGCTCATCTAATAAATTCAATCAGATAAGGCATAAAACTATAGCAGAAAAAAAGCTTGCTGAAACTTGTAGATGGCAGGAAAGCAAGAGGTCTGAGGCACACTGTGTACAAAAATGGTGGAGTAAAAGTCCTTTATTAACATTGACATGAGATGAACGTGACACAGATAAGGTACCCTTTTGCTTCCAAGATCCAACATGCATAAATCATACCCTCCCCTCCCGCCGTTGTTTCTGTTGTTTAATATGGACAGGTGCACGTACCACCTGCACGTGCCACCTGTATGGACATTCCCCGTGTAGGTCGGCCTACTGATAATCATCTGTAAAATAATGGCTTTTGAGTTTTAACGGATTAACACAACACCTGTCCCATAGTCTAAACAAGATGTTAAAGTCTTTGAAATGAGAATTTGTTAAATGCTTGAATATTAAATAAAATAGGCTATGTTTAACTTTAACAACAAGGACATGAATAATATTATCATCCTCATCATCAGTAGTAGCAGTAGTAGTAGTAGTCTTATGTCTTGACACGCTATCATACATTTTTGCTTTGTAGATGTCAAACTACTTTACTGTACTTTACTTTTAATATATTTTAGCATTAATAGGTAGCGTTCACGTGACATCACAACATTCTAAAGATCCTATAGTTTAACATTGAGGTGGAGGACAACTGAAAATTCCACGGCCGTAACCATGGTAACGCTCAAAATGCAGATTTATAGTCTTAAATCATTGCTCATTTCTCTGTAATTCCTGGGCCAATTCACATGAAACAAAAGTTGTCACAAAGTTCAAAGTCATATATTTCAGCAGATATGAACATAGGTCTAATTATTTCTTGACAAAGGCGTCCAGAAGTGGAGACAATATTCAAAAACATGTGCTTGATGTTGGCCAGTAGAAAGAACTTTCAGCCATAAGATTCACATGCCAGGTTTGTGAATCCAATCACTGTCATCTGAGGATCAGAGAAAATATTTGGACATTTTCTTTTTGGAAATTTCTTTCAAAAACTGTTTCTCTCCCATAGAGTTGTATTGACACCTGCCCTCCAACTGAAATGGAATTCTATAACGTGAACGCGACCTATTGCTAGCCGCTTTATGCTAACTTCTGCGCTGTCTTTACGCGTCACCATGGCAACCACGCACGCCGTGTTTTGTTGTGGTAACTGGGCCACGTTGCCATTAATATATTTGTGGCTGAATGGTTGGTTTTCTCTGATTATTTCCAGAGCCATGTCGATGCGGAAGGCCGAACTGACAACGCTAGGCTTCACCATTCAAGCCCAAATGAAGAACTCGGTGGTGGTCGGACCCCCCGCTGCCGGGGCTTTCAAGGAGCGTCCGTCCAAACCGACCCTGTTTCGGAAGTTTTACGAGCGAGGCGACTTCCCCATGGCCCTGAAGCACGATGCCAAGGGGAACCGCATTGCGTGGAAAGTGGAGATCGAAAAACTGGACTACCATCACTACCTGCCGCTGTTCTTCGACGGGCTCTGCGAGACGGTGCACCCCTACGAGTTCTTCGCGCGACAGGGGATCCACGACATGCTTGATCACGGCGGGCCCAAGATCCAGCCCGTCATCCCGCAGCTGATCATCCCGATCCGAAACGCTCTGAATACGAGGAACCGCGCAGTCATTTGCACCACTCTAAAGGTCATACAACACCTGGTGATATCCGGAGAAATGGTGGGGGAGTCACTCGTGCCCTATTACCGCCAGATACTGCCCATCCTGAATATGTTTAAGAGCAAGAACATCAACTCTGGGGACGGCATCGACTACAGCCAGCAGAAGAGGCAGAATGTGGGGGACCTAATTCAGGAGACTCTGGAGATGCTGGAGCGCTACGGAGGAGAGGAGGCCTTCATCAATATTAAGTACATGGTGCCCACCTACGAGTCCTGCATGATCAACTGAAGGGGGCGCTGTAACTAAAGTGCACAGACTAAATACAGAACATAATATGAATTGTCTTGATTTATTTGATTTGGGCATTTCATCAAAACACATCTTTATTCTAACACAAAGAAAATAAAAGGATGAATGAATCATAGACTCTTTGTTTTTGATCATTACCATCCTTTTAGTTTAGCTTTGCGTACGTGTAAAACTAAATTTCAACTAAAAATGTGTATAACTTTCAGCACTATGCGCAACTCTATTCATTTGTAAAGAGCGTACCTTTATTTCACAGTCAAAGTACTGAAAACAGCTTCAGACTCAGCCACAATAATGTAGTGCTTTTATTAAAAAACAAACAAACAAAAACAAATATAAAACAAAAAGTAAAAACCAACAGCATTTGCATGACTCAGAATCATAATTACAAACGAGTGGAAGAAATTTCTGACAAACTGTACACGTCACAAAATCTGCCAGTCTGCCATATACAATGCTTGCATCTTATTTTGTGATTGTCTAAAAATAACTAAACAAATCACACAAAACACACAAATACAAGTACAAGCATTATACAATGACTTCTATCACAAAACCATTTCCTATTTGAAAGAAAATAAACAAATAAACATGATATCGGGCTGACAGCTTCACTTTGTTTCTGTCAACGTTCAAAAATATTATAACATTTTTATGTTGTTTGTTTTTTTAGTGTTCAACACTTTGCAGCAAAAAACAAGGAGCACATTTCTCCTTAAAGTTATATTATTAACAATATTCAGTGACAAAGGAGTCTTTGCGGAGCCACTGTCCCAATGCCTTCTGTCTGACATTCGATCATGCACTACATAGAGCAATTTCATTTATAGGCAACAAAAGCTTCAGTTTGTGTCTTTACGACAGTAAGATGAGATTTAAGGACATTAAAAAAGTAATTTCCTCCAAGCTTAAGTGTCTTCATGAGTGTAATACAAACGGAAGAAATTATATTATAATTATTATAATAGTCATAATACATTTAGGGCCTGTACAGTACAATAATAAACAAAATCCATTTGAAGATATTGCTTTTGGAGACGCAATGTAAAGAATTATTTACAAATGTTGGCACTGTACAGCTTCCTGTTTCGCTCTCCGTCTCCTTCTGTCAGTTTAATAGGACTCTCAGGACGTCCCTTTTACAAGAGGGATTTTGGGGAACGATGAAATCTCATCAAATATCACAATTTCTTTAAACATTCTCCATGGCAACCAGGACATTGTGGAAAGACAAAAAGGAAAAACCCTCCCTCCAAATGTACAGTAATCCCCACAGAGTATAAGAAAATATGACCATCACGATACATTTCATGTTAACTATTGTTTTCATAATTTTCTTTAAATTGTTAATTGCCATCGAGCCCTTAATTTTTTTCTTGTTTTTTTAAAAAGGTATATTTTGAATAAAGACACAGAGTCAGTGTGCACACTCACACAAGGCAGTCTGTCGGCTGTAAGGCGGAACAGTAACGCCAATGTCCCCTGCTTTAGTTCAGCTGGTGAAAGTGTTACTTCAGCACAGGGCAAACTGACTGCCTTACAAAGGTATTAAAAAATTAAACTTTAACAAGACACTTTGACAAAAGCGCAAAAAGCTCCAAAAAGACCCTCCCTTCATGAATAAGCAAACCCTCCCCAGGTTCAGTTCCTAAATGAGTTACAGTATAAGAGGAAAAAGATAATCGATTTAAAACTTGTTTTTTAAACTGCATCTTCCAATACTGAGTGTTAGTGTGTTCCATTATAGATACATTACACATAGCTTCACGACATCCATGGTACCAAAAGTGCAGTTCTCCAACTTCCTGCCAACTCCACGTGTGACCAGCATCGGACACACTGCTAAACTCCTATTTTGTCCTATGCCTCCCATCCTCTTATCATTTGTCATTGCAGCAAGTTCCCACTAGGGGGAGTCATTCTTCAGCATTCTCAAAAACAGAGAGAACCTCCCTCTATGCTTTTACTCAGTACCAAACAGGCTTCTATCTAACCCACGGTTTCAATGATCAAAAGAGCATCTAAGTGCATGGGGTTATGTTTCCTAAGGCCGTTATACTGTTTTGCATCATAAAAAAGCAAGAGGTGTTCGTCAGCTTTCCCCATGCGCTCTGTCCGTCCTTTTGAAAAGCTCATGTTGCCATGAAGTCAGCGTTTCCTCACCCTTCCGGAGTCGAAATGGCGGCCTAAGAGGAGATATTAAGCCCAGAAGAGCACCCCAGGGACACTTTGTGGATCCTGACGGTCAGCCGGCTAACAAGTCTCCCCTGTACAATTGCTGCCTTTTGCTCAAAAAATAAAAGGCTGTTCAGGTCGGTAATTTCGGTCTCCAAAATCCCCAAACCCGAGCGCCTGTGGTCAGTGCCACTGGCAACACAACTGTATCCTCAGACAGTAGAAACTCATGAAAAACAAATAGACAGTCTTCTTTCTAACCTTGCCCGAAGCCAGATTTTACCAACAAACTTAGCAGCTGCTCTAGCCATATAAACCTATGTGTTTCAAGTTGTGCTAAAAGGTGTACAAGTTAGTTGTAACTTAGTAATAAGTGTTAAAATGTACTGCATAGGTTTGGTAAAAGTTTGGGTAATGTTGTCTCTAGTAAAAAGGCCAAAGAATAAAATACAACTGGGACTATAGCAGTCTATGTACGTATATTTTCTTTTGGAAGCTTTAGCAGCAGGACTGTACTAAGTATGTGACAGTAAAAATGGAGCATGGATAGATCAGAAAACACTGGTTAAAGACTTGAAATCAAACAAAATTCAGAACATCTTTCCCTGCCTTTTGACGTAACAATGTTTTAAAAATAAAACCTCATTCGCCCGTGGATCGGCTCCCCTGCTTCGCTCCCTCGCCACTTTTACTTGTAGGCGTCCTGTGCAGCAAATCCAGTAAAATCTTATTGAGTCTTTCCCTCTGTGCCTCCCTGCGGCCCAGAGCGGGATGGTGCAGTGGCGAGGAGGCAGACGACAGCGGCATTTCGAGCATGTCCCCCAAACGCCCCGCCGCTCCCTCCTCCGTGTCCCGCCGCTTCTCGGGCTCCGCCCCCTCCTCCTCGTCCTCCCCGTTGTTGTCCCCTTTCCTCTGTTTTCTGGGTTTGCCGGCGGACAGGAGCGGATGGTGGTGGTCGGGAGGAAGCATGTCCATGTCCAAATCCTCCGCGCCCCTGCTGTCCTCGTTCAGGAAGTCCCGCTCGCACGAAGAAGAGGCGTCGTCCTCGAACCCCTCGCCTTTGGGACGCTCACTCTTCCAGGCGGAGCGGCCACCGTTCCTCTTGTAGCTGTCGGGGACGTAGTGAGGCTGCAACGAGGGACAATTCAACATCAGAAATCATTACTTATTCCTCCCCTCGAATTGATCAATGTCAAGATTTTTAAGCTCAATTCACAAACTGCTTTTACTGTAACAAAATGAGCTCGTAAACCTGAAAATTAAAAAACAAACTATAAATGAAAAAGTAATTGGTCCTCACCGAGAAGTCCCGTTTGGGCGCGAGCCGTTTGGGGAAGTGGTTGAAGGCGTATGGCTTGGTGCAGACTGGGTAACGGTTCCGGTGGATCTTGTAGAACAAGTGAGCGGACTTGTCCAAGCGGTAATCACAAATGTACACGTCTTGCTCCTTAACTCCTTTGGGACGTCCTGTGAGAGCACAAAGATAAATGAATACAGACTTCTGCTGGTGCTAGAGTGTGAAGCCTCGAGTATTGATTGAGATTCCCTCTCCTTGCTATGCTCCAGTTTGAATTGACCCAGTTTAGCCAAAGTTTACACTATAAAAAGAAGTTCCAACTTTAGCCGGCGGAAAACGGCACATGCAAAACCAAATATCTTCTGGCGCTTGATAAAATCTCTGCTTTAACGACTTGCGGTAAACAGCAGAGGAGGCCCCCTCACCTTTGCAGTAGGTGTAGAGGTCCAGGACACAGCAGGGTCCCACCACGGCCTCCAGGGGGATGATCTCGTACAGCGGCATCCGGAACAACTCGTTTTGGTAAAAGCGCCGCGACGGAGAGTGGTGCGTCTCGTGTGGACGGAAGTAATGATGACCAAAGGCAAAGCGCTCGCCCCTTCAAAGACAAGACTCTGTTATTGCTTACTGCTCACATGAAAACACGCATTTACAATGAAAGACAAATCATTATTATTTACTTTGTCCTTAATGTTGTGGGTTAACAATTGGTAAAACTCCCAACGGCAAAAGTCTAGAGAAGCATTTTTACGAGGGTATAAATCTCTCACTGAGGTTGCAACTTTTGTTACATAGTAAATTACTAAGTGTGACTAAGTATACCTTTAATTACAAAGAAAGTCGCTCTAACGTGGGACAATAATACACTTTAAAAGAGCACTCTATTTGCTCAGAAGGATGTCAGCATTTAATTTGAGAAAATACATAGCAATTTTTTTGTCAAGAAAATCAGCTCACAAGCCGAATAGATCACCTAGCATCTAATCTGGAAGCCAGTTTTGCTAAATACAATTATTTGTTTCTTTGGCTTTCTTCATAAAATTGCCACTTTCCACCAACTATCAATATTACCTGATACAGGAATGATCCCGTCAAACCAAGTAATTTTTGTGTGTGTGTGTGTAAAGTTGCAGAAAATGGACCAACTTTTCGTTCTTCCAGAGCTTCTCGATCCTGAAGATGTCGAGTTTGTCTCTGTTGACGTGGGTGAGCTGACGGTACGACTGGCGGACCGGCTGTCCTTCAGGGCTCCTCCTGCTGTCCCGCATCAGGTACACGCAGTCCCCTGTGAACAGCACAAGACGCAACATCAACACAACACGAACCGAAACACAACCAACACCCAAACTAAAAGAGGAGGCAGAGCTGGGGACAAAGTGACTTCAAGGGCAAGGTGAACTCATTACAAAGTGTTACAATAGCGGGAGCCAGCTAATCACTTGTGCATGGAGTGCTTGGAATCTCCTGCATTGAGCCTGACCATGTGTGACCTATGATGGCTAATTATGGACATGTCCAACAAGAACTCGAACAGACTAACAACTCCGTGTTCCTTTTCATGCTGCACTTACCTTGGTGTAGCAGCAGCTCGTCCCTGAGAAGACAGATGTAGTACATGGAGCCGGCCTGAGCGTAACTGGGCTGTGGGATCATGGGAACCTCCTACAACCAGAACAACAAGCACAAATCAGCGAGGAAAAAGTAGTATGGAATAATCCAAGGTGTTTCTGTTCTGTATCATTGCTGCATGTTATAGCTTGAGTCTCACCGTGTCCACGGGCCGAGGGTCACACTGCTCACAAAGGTAGTGCTCCACCTCAGTCTCCAGACGCATACAGTCAAAGTGCTGCCAGACCTGACATCACAGAGTATCAGACACATTTAATACAAAAAAAAGAAGACATATTCAGCATCCTAAGATCTGTAGGACTCCGCTTGCTAATGTTTCAGAAGATGTGTAACTTGCTCTTTGTTTCTGTTTATATTCTGAACAGTGACATCTACTGTGTTTGAAAAAGGGTCATTAAGCTTACAACCAATACTGCTAAAGTGAATACGTGATACAACAATCAAGTGCCTTTGAAACATCATGTAACAGGTGCAGCCAAAGAGAGAATAAACCCGAGTCTCACCATGCACTTCTCACACTGGATCATCAGCCCCTCGTCCTTGTACATGCCGCAGATGCAGCGGATCACGTCGTCGTCTTTGTCGTGCGACTCGGAGCCGTGGTTCTGGTCCAAAGAGTCCGAGCTGTCCGCCTCACTCACCGTCTCCCCCACAATCTCATCGATCTGAACCGCCGCCTCGTTTCGAGCGCTGTAGTACGCCTTACGCAGCCGGCACACGTCCCGCCCCACTGACGACTTCCTGCCGTAATACTTCTGGAGGGGTTAACAAAAAGTTTTTATTATTATTATTTTTAAATCAAAACCAAACTCAATTTAATGACTTTTCTATGACTTGTATAGAAATATTGTTTATCAAAATGCTACAATATATATCAATATCAATAATATCTAAAAAGCTTTTTGTTAATGTATCTGGGTAAAATACATCATCAGCAATAACATGCATTTATTTTTAGTATAATTATTTTCTCAATTTTATTGTAGTTAGTTACCGTATTCAACTTTGAAATATGTTTTATCCATTTAAGGATCGAGTACAATAATTATCTAGGAAAGTTCGACTTGTATTTTTTTTAAACATAAATGTATTATTTATATTAACTTGGTGGACTCTTTCTTGCAGAGTTAATGTCCGTGACAGTGACACTTATGTATAGTCAAATGTCTGAGGCCCAAAATCAGCTTCCTTTAGTACAAAAGACTGAACCGCTAAACAGCATGAATTTAATTTAGATACCCACTTCAAACTGGTGAGCGCTGGAGTAAACCTCTTCAAGAGGTTTTGAGAGCTACTTTCTCAAAGCCCTCGGCTAAACAGATGTAAATCAATGGGCCGTGAGCTGAGGTGCCAAGCACTAGCTCTTAAAACTGTAGAGCCTGGCATATCAGAGGAGATCTGGGTTGGTATTGGCTCAGACATAATTTAGCTGTAAAAAGAGGAACTCTGTGACTGAATCTGGTGAAACCTAGTCAAGCTGTGAAGCCAAGACTCTCTTTGTCTGTTACAAAATACTGTCACTCACGGCACAATAACGCTTCAAAATATTAAAAAAATGTCATTAAGACTAAGCAAGTACAAACATGATACACATTTAATTGCATTTTCAAAAGAGATTGAAAGTTCCTTTATCGTCAGTTTTATTTACACAAAAAAATGTGTTTGGAGTTTGTTGAACCCTCCTACAAACCTCAGCGTTGCGGAACACTTTGAGCATGTCTGCGTCAAAAGCCTCCACGGTTTTGTAGTGCCCCGTGAGGATCTGCTTCTCAATAGTGCTGAGGTCCAATGGGTCAGACACCTTCTCATAGTACTGGCTGTTTCTAAAGGCAAACAAACATGCTTGATTTTAGTTCAAATAATACTAGAAAAAAAAAACAATGTTCACATAATGTTCCTAATTCAATCATTGCATATATATTTTTATTTTGACCCAGATCTATAGCCACACTGGATTAAATAATAAGACATAAGGCACTCATATAAACAGATTTCCTCGACTGTCTCACCCTGCGCTTCACCATATTGTGAATAATATTTAGACCTAATCGATGGTGTGAATGAGTGCGACCACTGTGCTGCTGCTGCTGCCATAGAGACGTAATGAGCTGTAATTGTGTTGACTCCAATGAATTAGCGCCAAAACTGGAAACAAATCAGAGCGGCGCAGTCTGTCATGGTTGAATTGTGAAGCTGCAGATAAAGCTGTTACTCTGTGTGGATGCTGTACACTGATGGTGACGATAACGCCGGTCTGTAAACACTAAAACATAATAAATGGGTTATGAGCATGTGGGTATAGGGGACACATTACCTCTTTCTAGATGGGAGGTTCACCAGTGGAGCAGCGAGCGTCTGGCCGGAGGAATCTGAATGAAACACAGTCCATATTAGTCAATAGTAGCAGTCCACAATGTATCGTCAGCTCTGATGTGGCTCTTGTTTGTATGGACCTGGCCCCGTCTAGTTTATACCTGCTCTTAACTGGACCACAGTGTCAACCAATGGGTCCAGACCATAGATACTTTTCATGTGACGTTCTTGGAGGTTAATTGTGAGTTGCACAAACAGGGTTTATACAAGGAGCACCAAGTCAAATTGAAGGCTTTTGAATGCTATTCATTACCTAAAATAGTGGTTCCCAACCTTTTTTCTTTGAAGCCCCCCTGCACATGCTGTAGTCAGGTTGTGCAAAATCCCAGTCCAAAACCGTGACCCACAAATGTATGTGAACAACAACAATTACCAATAAGCATTTATTCCAAGCTAATAAACTGACATTTTAGGGTTTTACGCACCTGTACTCCTACTATTGTCAGTCCTATTTTTTTAGTTTTTCCATTACATTTGCTCACACATTATCACTTAAATCCTGCATATTCACACTAAATTCAGAAGCAGACTAATCTACAAATGAAACATGCAAATGAATAATATCACATTTTTACCAGGGAATTCATCCATGCTGTTATTGCAAGATAGAACACTTAATGCATTGTGTTTGTCCAACAGGACACAGCTTTCAGTGGAGTGAGGCAACACTTGAATATAAATCCTGACCTTTGTAGCTGGTGATCATGTCGCAGATCTCCTTGAAGATGTGAGCGAGGCGAGCGGTGCGTGTGACCTCCGTGTTCTCCTCGGCCGCCGCTAGTCTCCGCGTCCGCACCGACCGGGACGTCTGCAGCGCCGAGAACTGCGTCAAGAACACGTCTGCACAAGGACATTTGCAGAAGGTCACGTGACGCGATCGCATTCAAAAGGACTGAAATGTAAAGTTAGGAGGGAGGACGGCTGAAACTGAGAAATACACATGACGCAAATATTGGTTTGTTTAACGGCTTTGGTCTAAGTTATGATGTTTCTTTTTTTCTAACAATTTCCAAAAGTTTGTATGGGACTCATTTATAACAAAAGCCAGTCAAGGATTTCCGGGGCTATTTCAGACGACTTAACCTACTTACAAATCTGGAGATCACACTCATGAAAAATGTTGTGAAAGTAAAAAACAGCACCACCCAAAAAAATAGGATACTAAGCTGCTACAGCAGAGCAAGGTGTTTGTTAAAAAGCCCGTCTTACCATAATAAGTATAAATCAAAACCGTAATTGGGCTACAACTCCAGACGTTTTTCAACCGCTGGTGTAAAAAAAACGTAGCTTATTTTTGACCATACCTCGCACCTGTCTACATCAGACCAACAGGTTTTCTTATAGTATCAATTAAGAAATGAAGTTACGATGTGCACACCTGACTTGATGTTGCCGTCGTCCCGGATGACACTGCCCCAGCGCGCGTACATGGACATACTGCTCGGGTCCCGCTCCCGCTCGCCCTCTCGCTTCAGCAGCTCCTGCTTCTCCCTCATCTTCTCCCAGTTCCTCAGGAGGAAAACTCGATGCTTCAGCACAAAGTTTCTATAAAGCCCATGAAAATTCGTATCATTCCGTAATGTTATAAGAGTGGACGGCGATCAGATATCTCAACATCATTGTTTCGTTTAGATAAAGTTATGTTTACCTCTCTCTGTTGGACATGGGCTTCATGAGGTGAGGGTAACATTTACTGCTGTCACTGGACTCTTCTTCCTAAAGACAAACAGAAGGTTAAAAAATAAAACAATCTGCACATTACAGCAACCAGGAAACTTTGTTTGATTTTACCCCCAATACAGTGAATAGCTGCTCATTTACTGGTAAGTTTGAAACACCTCTGAGATTCTGACAAAGTGACTGATATGTATAAAAACTAGGGCTGGGACGATCCACTTTTGTCACGATCCGATATGTATCACGATACTCAGGGGCCCATCCGATACCTATTGCGATACAGTAAGTAATTATGATAGGTGATATGTTTACCTTAAAATGAGTAAAAAGAAAAGTTTATAAACTGAATGACATTTGACATTTATGGAAGTGTTAAGATTGAAACTCAAAGTGCTGTTACTGGAAAACAAAGGAGTGCGAGATTAAAATGCCTTTTGAAAGTATTGCGATACTTGATAAATCGATACTTGGTATTGCAGCAAAAAGTATTGCGATTCCAAATCCGATTCAATATTTTGTCCCAGCCCTAATAAAAAACGTAACAAAATTTTGACTCTCTCCTGAAAAAAAGTATCTAATTGAGGGCAGGATTTCCTTGGAACTGAAGTATGGGGGGCTGACTCCTGTTTAAAAACATTCTGGCAATAAATGCTTCTGTGAATGTTTGTGATAAAGACAGCAGTTAAATTCACTAAAAACTTACCCTCTTCTTGAGCTGATGTTTGGACTTCCGTTTCTCCTTGAGTCGTCCCAGTCGCCTCGCTCCGCCCGACTTCCCCGGCAGCCCGTTGATTCTCTGGCTCTTACCCCCGATGATGCCCCGGCAGCTTTCTGAGCCGCACTTACACACTTGCTGTCGGTCAGAACGTGACATATATAAACGACTACAGACCCACAATACTTTATTAATGATCGCAAGAAAATAGTCCGATAGAAGTGTGCCGCCTTACCTGTTCCTCGGTGTTGAATGAATGGAAGTTGTAGTCGTAGGTGAGCTCAGTGCCACTGCTGATTTCTTTGAGGGCGAAAAGACCAATTCTGTAAACACCGTTCACAGACCTGGAAGACACACAGAGGCATATGCTGTTAATGTTAAAAAAATATTGGCTCCAGTTGTCATAGCGATGAGCCCTGAGCTAGTTTCAAACAGGAAATTTCAAAGAACCAAGAGTGATGACCTTTCCGAAACATCCCACAAGATAAAAACGTACTGAACTTTCCTGCGTAACATACCATGAGGTAAAGGCAGCAGGCGTGTCAAATTCTCACCTCGCAGGAAAATAGTGTAAAAATGTTTCACAGCAACGTCCCACTTGGAGAATGCGTAGTAATATAAAGGTCAGGACGTACTGTGAGCTCCCAGATTCACTGCCTGTAAATGTTTCTATTAAAACCACAATTTAATGAAATGATAAAATAAACAAAGACAAGGTGCCCCGGTTCTTGCAGGCGCGGGCGACTTCTCAACACGTGGTACTGCGCGACGAGTCCTACCCCATCGAGGGGCTTCACTATTGTTCTAAGAATAAAGAGTACTGTTCTGTGTGCCAGCGCCTTGATAATTTATTCCTCCTATAGGGCAAAAAAGCTGGTTCAGCGCATTGTCTTCAGCCCTTACAGCTGTATCCAAGGCCCAGCCACATGTAATCGCTCTTCTGTGACAAGATGGATGATAGTCAGGCTTTGTGCTGAAAATCCTCGAACCTCGCAGCGTCTTTCATTTCGGACCCTCCAAACAAAAACATATGAAGCACCGACCACAGGCTCGCGTTAGGAGCGGGTGTTTGTTCAGGCCCTAGAGCTACTGTTTTGTTGACAACTCACTTAAATCAACAGTTAGAGACAGAAAGAGAAAGTGACAGCAGTAAAGCCGCATTTCACACTTGTTATTTTTTCATGTAGAGCGAGGAGCTTTATGAGCAGGTGCCAAGAATATCAAACAATGACATCAAACATTGAAGCCAAAATATCTGGAAATGTGCTTCAACGCAAACTTTCTTAGTTATAATTGCATAGATAAGATGCTGGGTTAGTACTGAGCCGCTGCGACTTTGCGCACCGCCCCTGTGGACCAACCTGACCAGCATGTTTTTGGAGGTAGGGGAAACCAGAGCAACACGCAAACTCCAAGTTCCAGACAATCAGGTCTCACAGCTTGACATCCTTCATGATCTTACATGTTGAAAAAAAAGGATTCCCGATGAAGCTACAGCTTATAAGACTGGAGTCCTTCCCACTACCACACTTGAGTCTCTTAGCTGCGAGACGTGTCCGGATACCTCCTCGTTTGCCCCTTTTCTCTTTCCTGTAGCGCCTCTTGTGATGCATGTACATCACTTTCATTCTCTCTCTCAACATCTGATAAAGAAAATGAATAACCACAAACGTTATGACTCTATATTCATTTGGCTTCCGTTACGTCTGCATTAGGGCTGCACAATTGTTTTGATTTTTATATTTGATACATAAAAATGCATAAACTGCTAAAATGATGCAATTCTGATTGGTGAACGTCTATCATTCAAATGCCAGAGATAGAAGAACAAAAAAAACTCAGCCTCTTGAGGTTATTGCACTAGTCAAAACCTTGATTGTGATCTATAAACCTTGCAGCCCTAATCTGCATAAACTTACCAACACTTAAATTAGCCACATTGCCGACAGGTTCACGTGACATCGCAACACTCGAAAGAGCCTATTGTTTAAAATTGAGGCAGCGGGAAACGGAAAATCCAATGGTGGTAAGTAACTGGTAACTATGGTAACTGTCAAATGTTTTTTGGTTACTATCTCTGTCATTACTGGGACAATCCACATGAAACAAAAGCGGTCTCAAAGTTCAGCGTTTGCTTTGCCAGAGCGGACGATATTCAAAAACATAACAAAAATGTGATGTTGGCCGGAAGAAAGGACTTTCTGCCATAAAACTAATACGGCAATCGTTACCAAATAACAATGAGGTACAACATTTATTAATTATCATATTACTCTCACACTCTCACATTGAGTTGTACTGGCCCCTGCCCTTCAATTGTATTGCTTTATTCCAGTAGCGCATGATCATTTCTACAAATGCCCGATGAGTGACAGTTGAGATGCATCTTCATTTTATTCTGAACACAAAGTTGAACACATTCTGCAAACATTAAGTATATATAGCAAAATATTAATATAAAACCCAGGTTGGGGATCCCCGCTTTAGTCTATCAACGTTTTTCCTCCACGTTCCCCACTGAACTGTTGGATTTACTGTAAAGTGTGTGTTTTGCATTGGCCACAGAGAGCCTGGCTGCACCTATGACTGCGCTAGATTAAGCCATGCTGAGACAACAATCCCTCAGGAAAGGAGTAAATCGTTTTGGCTTGGTGCGAGGCCTTTAAGCCAAGTCTGTGAGCGTTGGCAGAAAGTGACTGAGGTGATGTCATCAGATTACCGCGGCACAACCACATTAATGCGACTGGGGTTTAGCGGCAAAGCTTTCCCCTTTTACAATGGAGAACACCTGTCGCACGCGTTTCTTTCAAAGGCACATGATACTGAAACTGAGCCGCCGCTACACAGCTGCGCTCGCGCAAACACCAGCAGCAATAAAAGAGGAATAACTGTAATGGTTTACATTTCTCTGGTCGTTGCACACAAAGGAATGAAGAACAATATAAAGAGGCATAAAAACAGCAGGATGGCGTTTGTTTAGTGCATTTATGCAAATTGAGGGTTCTGACCAGTTGAATTCTTAACCTAAACTTAAAGCAAGGAATAACATTGGTGAAATTCATATAGCACCAAATGTAGAGTAAAAGATTTATAAAAACTGTTACATGCACATTTTATGCTCTTTTCAGATTGTTTGAACAACTTTAAGGCTTAACTGCCTCCCATTTTCATCAAATAGCTCATTTAGATAAAACATTTAATGAGCGCACTTTCTGACTATTGTTATTGTGAAATATATTAGATACTGTGTGTATCAGAAATTCCTTTTCTGTCTGTTACCCTTTAACCCAAATGTAAAAGAATAGCAGGACGACACTAGGACTATTCAAGAACAAACCGTATGTACATGGAGGCAGCGGTTAGTGATCATGTCTCAGAGTAAGAAGTCCCAGCTTCGATCTCTGGGCCTTTCTGTGTGGAGTTTGCATGTTCTCCACGTACCTGCGTGCACCCTACCACTAAAAACATGTACAATAAGTTTCCCTCTACAGCCAGGACTCCCCTGAAAATTAGAATCTTAATCTAAAGGTTAAAAAAAAAAAAAAAATCTCTTAAACCATTGTCCTTTCGAACCTTGACAAGCTTCAGACAGCACTACACTGGAGTCACTCGGTGCTGGTATCTACTGTTACAGCCATAGCGCCCTGGGTATGACTGACCGAAGCAAACCAGTCTGCGCCTTCAGCCACTCTGACCACCAACAACCACTCACTCTCCCAGAGCTGAGATTCAACCTTCTGATTATAAGACCGGCCGCTCTAACGTCTGAGCCGCCCAGAATTTGTAAAGTATAACATAGATTTAATAACAATAATTTTCAGATTAAATGAAACAAAGCAGCAAAAGACTCTCGAGTACCACCAGAATAGGACCAAGTACCACATGATGTACCCGCACCACAGATTGAAAATCAATGCAGAAGATGAAAGACCAAGTGCACAAATTGGTTAACTGTTTTCAATTTGTGAAAATAATGGAGGCTCTGGGCAGTTCTTCCCGGTTGGCTATAAAGGGCTTAGCCAAATCTGGACTTTGGTAAGAACCCAAAAGCACCGTGGCAGGAACATTGGAGGAGGACTGGCTAAAGCTGTTCAAAATGGCACTCACCATTTCTGCATCTCACAGTTGGGTTCACAGCTGTGGTTGATGAAGCGCGCCTCGTTTCCCATTCGGTAGCTGTCGATGACCATCCCACTGTCCAGGTTCAGACAGTAGTGACCGCTGTGGGAGAAATACTGCTCCATCATCCGGCTCCTGGCAACAAAACAGCTCTTTGTTAGACAGAGACTTTTCAAAAAGTCACGTTTCAAAGTGCTCGGGAAGTTTTTGCCAAATAAGTGCTTAGTGGGGCTCTTTGGTGGTTATGGGGGGAACAAAGGTTTCTTTAAAAAGCCTTTATTTAAATGGGCTGCTCTAAGGGGAATTTTAATATTCAAGCCAAAGTATAAGAATGGACTTTTTATTTATTTTAGAAAGAAGTCAAGATGTTTTTAGGTTGTTTGTAAATGATTTTGGAAGCACAAATAAAAAAATAAATAAAGAATGGACGACAGGAATAACGTGGCCTGTTCGCTAAACAGTGTAAAGCAAAACTACCTTTGGGACAGGCCCGATTGGTCTCACCTGAATTCGTGCTCGCTGACCACCTCGCCCAGGTACTCGATGATGAACTGTCCCGAGCAAAGGGGCTCTTTGGTGCGGATGCCCCAGCCTTTGCCCTCCGCTCTGAACCGCTCCAGGCACTGGACCCAATCGTGCCTCTGAATGTGCTGGTTATCACACTGTTCCCCGCAGGGACAGGTGCTGGGCGAGCACTCTGCGAAACTCATCCTGGGAACAGAGGTCGTCACAGTTTAACCATTGCTATAACGTTACCCAAAACATACTGTAGATGGAACATGCTGCTTGACACTTTGTTAACTTGACATGATTTATGATCCTGACAATCTGGGAATTCCATTCACAGATTGTCACAACACTCATAAATGAATTAAGCTCCAACAATCATTCATAAAATAACTGTGAGTGACACACATGAAAATTTAATAGGTATTACAGGTTTTCCAAACCTGTTCAGGCAGTCGTCCTGGCAGCCTTGTTCCTTTGGCTCCTCGGGGGCTCTGCAGTTGCATGTTGTCGTTTCATAACCAGACAGAGGCTTCACGTCCACATACACATCTAAGAGACAAAATAATTACTACTACAGTATAAAGTCAAAGTAGTTGTACCTTATTGTTGCCATAAGCTGGCAACAGAACTGAGAAACAAACACATACTGAAAGAATTGAAGATGGCGAGGACATATTGGCTGTATCAAATGAACAAAGGCAGTACTCACTTGATCTGAGCTTTTTGTAAAGGGGGACATCGGGTCTTTTGTGAAGCTGTAATGCACAAAAGAACAATAAACAATGAATGATTGAGCACAAAGAAACAGATGCGTGTTGGTTGAACTGTTTTAAACCTTTGCTTTGGACCTCCAGTCAAAATGCTACAACACCATGTACTTATTATTTGACAGATCACCTGATCGTGTTTCCACAGCCATAAGATGTCGTAAGGCAACTGGAAATCAATGCGCTTCTGTCTCAAATACTTGCCTGAAATCACAAAAACAATGAAGGGGCATTTAGAGGGAGAATGAATAGCATAAAAGAAAACATTCACAGACTCCTGACTTTCTGTGGTGAAGGCTTACGTGTAATCATTTATTTCTGTGATTCCTCGAATTTTCAAATGATTTGGTAATCATCATAAGTAGAATTAGGAATTGTCAAAATGTATTTAAATCAGGACTAATCCAGCTAAAACCTTTTGTATAAACAGTCCACACAGAATAACATTGAAAACGAATGGAAAATAATAAAAACACTGCACCACAAGTACTGTCCAGTTTGTTGGTACTTAGTCTGCTCCTGTAGACATTACTTCACTTGAGATTTTGGGTTAATTTCCTGTCACACACTTCTACTAACTCGTATGATGAACAGGTTTATAGCCACACCATCTTGGCTTGCCTCACACGGTTCAGAGAAGGTCCTGAGGGAGTCTTGTTGAGAGGCTTTGTCTAAACTCTAGTATTTGTAAGTGAGATAAACCTATAGCACAGCACATGCAAAACCACATGGCTCATAATCCACTCACCGACATGTATGGGGGAAGGAAACAGGCCGTACTCGTGTTCACCAGGGATATACTCCAACTTCTCCTTCTTGAGCTGTAGGAGCTGACTTTTGGGGCTGCATGGAAGAAATGAACAAGAGCATAAATAGATTGCGATGTAAATTAGGAAAAGTAGACGGTGCCATTTTAAGGTATTGCAATTTAAGCAAACGTAAAGGTAATATTCAATATATTTCAAGACAGTTGTAGCATATTGCATGTTTCTCTACAGTGTAATATAGCAACATAGTTTTCCTCAGAAATCCCCAGTGGGTGAATATCACTTTGACTTTTCACACTTACTCCTCGGTTTTGTAGACATCAGAGTACAGTCCTGCCTTCTGAAACTTCTTCTTTGGGGGTCTGGCTGGTCTTTTCTCCCGTTGGCTCGGGACGGGGACGGGAGGAGCCTGTTCTCTTGGGACAGTTCCTGGGCATTCGGGGGAGCCTTGGCCATCTGGCTTGTCTTCCGCTGTGCTAAAAATAAAATGGCACCAAAAGGACTTTATATGTGATCCTCTATACAGCACATTACACGGGAATTAAGGTTCAATAGGGAGAAACCGCTTTAATTTATACCGTGTTTTATGGGAGGTGAGGGGAATGGAAAGGGAATAATAGTAATACTTTGTCTTCTTGGCTTACTCTTGGAAAAGGCTTTTTACCGGTCAAAGCCATTCCTGGTTGCTGCATCTCAAAAGCAACTAAACTGTAAACCTCAAAACATAAACATCGCAGCAACAAAACGTGCTCTAATCACCAGCTAGACACAGACAAAGCTATTTTTGCAGGGGATTGTCAAAAATAAGCAGCTAGCAATGGATCTAATGTGTGGCTGGCGGTAACTATATTTAAAAAGTCAAAGAAAGTCAACAATAAAAAGCGTGTGTGGTAATTCTAAGGTTTAAAGGCTGCTTTATGTAGTTGCAGGTTTTATTGACTTAATTAGTGCTTATTTATAATTGTTCACATCGGATTGATCGGAGCTTTATCCGATGGGAATCCTCTGTCTGTTTCATTCACAGACACGTTCACTCACAGCGCAGATACAGCCACTAAATCTGGCTCTTTTACAGAGTGAAACAAGACTCGGTTTGGCTTTAAAACATGTACAGTCTCATAATCTGTTTGAAAAGGACTAAAACTAAAGATAAACTGTGGCAATAACTGCTTTAATCAGTCTCCCGCGTAAATAAATGATAATATGTAACAAGTATTCACCTTGGATGCTGCTGGACCTCTTCTTGGTTGGTCCAGTTTTTTCCAGGCCCAGACTTTGACCCTGAACTCTTCTCTCGCTCCGTTCTCTCCTCGTTCTCCACCACCTCCCCGTCCTCCTCTTCCTCCTCCTCCTCCTCCTCCTCTCCATCCCAGTGCTTTCTCTTCTGGCCTTTCCTGCGCTCATTTGAACTTTTCACAGAGTCACCCTCCCAAACTCTGCCTCCCCCCAGCACCCTCTCTGCCGCCCTGTCCCGCTGCCGGCTTTGACTCAGCTCCACCAGGTCCAGGGGCGGGGATGGGGACGGGGAGGGCGGAGGGGACGGCAGCGGGTGCTTCCTCGGACGTCCCGGGCCCCTCTTCTTGACCACGTTGTTCCCGGTCCGCGCTTGTCTCTGGAGCTTCTTGGCGCGGAGGATTTTGTTTACGTGGTGCAGGCTGCGTTTGGAGGACTTGTCGCGGTGGGACAGGAGGTGGGGTAGGGAGGAGCTCGTGTAGCAGTCCTGGGACGAGGCCGCGCCGTGGGAGTGAAACAGAGAGGTTTGGTGATGTCTGGGGTAAGATCCGTCGGGCCCTTCCGATAAAATCCCTCTTCCCTGAATAGACGAGGATCCTGGATAAGACATGGAATATTATGAGCATCTTCTGACCAACTAATAATCATACAAAGGTTTAACTTGGGACGGTCTGAACCTGTGAGCATTTGCTGTTGATTAATTCAAAGAAGGTGTGCACGAAGGGGAGGGGCTGTGTGAGTGAGGGTTACCGAGGAATAGCTTATAGGGCCGCCGTTTTTTAAACCCCCCTTCCCGCAGTCAAATTGACCACTGTGGCGGTTCTATACGATGCGTGTTTTGAATAGCGTTTAAAAAAAAGAAACTCAAAAAAAAAAAAAAAATACAGGAAAAAAAAAAAACATTTATACGAAACGCAGTATGTGGCGGGCAGTGTTGATAAGTCTATGTGTGGGAAACACTGGCGTATGGGTTTTATGGTCAATTATCACATAGTTCACTCACAGAAAAAAGTATGGAAACGACGTGCGCTGATACGGTTTAACTTGTAACAATATAGGTAATAAAATATAAATAAGCATAAGAGATGTGATCATTTATAAACACTCCAAGTAACGGAACCAAAGACTAAAATTGGAAATGATAAATACCGTGATATCTATTGCATAGCAAAGTCTTTATAAATGACTAAAAATAGTATTTATTGGTATGCAGCTGTTCATAGTACACATTGCTCGTTGATTCTTAGCCCCTTTAATTCTTCACACCATGCATCGCACTGCGCTCACACTTGTCTTGTATGCCAGTCTGGACCCCACCCTTGGCCTGCTGTGCACAGTCCTGTCTATGACCTAGCGCTGACCCCAGTCCTGGGCTCTAATCCCAGATTACCCTGACTTCGTGTGAAGGGACCTTGCCTCAAAGGACCTCAGTGTTGCTTTTTTATTTCCACATATTTCTACACAATAAGCCAATCTGACAAGATCCCAACTTACTTTGATTTTATACGACGAGCAAGGAAATTAGAGGCCAGCAAATATTTCAGATATGTGTGCACCAATTTGTTTATGAATTAGGACATGTGTCAACATAATCCTCATAATCTTAGTATAAAATACAAAATTTACAATTTTGTCCTTTGGTTGGATCATTACTAAATTGAGTTGAAAAATATATATTTAAAAAAGATAGGAAATAACAATCCTTACTTTGGTCAATCTTATTCTCAATAACCGTCATGGGACCTTTAAATTGACACATTTCCTTGGCAGAATGATGTTAATTTAAACTTGTATTATTAATTAAAACTTTTGGACAGTTGAAGCATCAGCCTTCATATCTCCTCCTCTAACCCAGTGGTTCACCACCTGAAGGTTGGGACCTCGATAGGGGTTGCAAGATAGTTTTGAGGGGTCACCAGATCATATTCTCCTTATTCCCCGACACTTTCTCAACCTTGACTCTTCTGGTAGAGCGCAAAATCCATTCATTAAGCGTAGAACGAGGGAAGTGTTTGCTTCTAAATATGACGTACAGTAGTTTTGTGTAAAATGTTCATTTGCATAAACAAGTCAACCATGCACTGTTTCTCTCCGTGGCCTAAAACGGCTTTGCGTCTGTGTAGTAACGGAGTTTCTCTTGGCATCTGCAGTCCTATGTAAACTACTACGAGTGAGGGGGCGGGCACAAACCATGGCGGCACCCACACGAACGGAATTGAGTATATAGGAGGTAAATGTTCTAGTTAGAATGGATAATGTTCCCTCTGAGAAGCGTGAACAACAGTGGTTCTCATATTGGAGGTCACGACTAAAAAAAGTTCAGACCCACTGCTCTAATCCAAGAGGTAGAAAGTGATCGTTGCTCTTTTAGGTTTGGGTGAAAACTCACTAAATATAGAATGTTAACAAAACCACCCACTCTTTCAGTAAATTGAATGGCAGTTTCACCAACTGCGCCCCATTTAATACATTACATGTGCTTTCTCCCACCAAAGACAAAGATAATCACCAGTAAGAGCTACCAAATGTCAGCTGGTGTGAGTGTGCTATGCCTGTATTCATGGTGACATGAAAAACACTGACATCCAGTCATTTTCCTTGTTCAAACACAGCAACAGACAAAAAGACCACAGTTTGATTCAGCCACAACTAAAGTGGCTACAAAGTTACAGCGAAACCGCAACATTTCTAAGCACTTTGAAGATTTACACGCTGAAGAAACAGTGCACGCTTTAGAGATAAGCACTGACTTGCTGCTTAGACTGTGATGAAGAGAATTAAGCTTATCCTTTCATACAACTAATGGATGACTCCGTACTGCTGTTAATAGACAAGATCACTCTATTGAACAAGGACTATTCAAGAAATGTGCATTTGGTGCAATCAATTCCTTACCAGACAAATTCTATCAGACTCAGTGAAAGCTCTAACATCCTACTTTGTGGAGACAAACAGGTGTAAAACAACAGCTGTTATCAGAGATTGGCCACAATATATGCACAGAACTTTGCTGTACAACAATAATGTGAAGCTGCTGCCCGAACATTATACACTACAGTAACACTGAAAATGTAGCTGAGTATATAAAACATACAAACATACACCTGTTCCTTTTTTAGTTGTGAACGCAAGAAATATCTTACCTAACTCTCTTCTCTCAGCTGAAGTCGAGCGGTCCTTCCTGCCTCGCTCCATGCGTGAAAAGGTGCTCTCTGCTTCCATCTTCCTGTTCTTACTGCTCTTCATATTCGAACGGGACAGCGCAGAGGTGAAGAGGTTTGTGAGGTTTGGAGCATCGTTGTTCGGCTCAGCTTCCTCTGAAGGTGAAAGAGGCTCTTCATCTTCGCTGTCCGAACATCCCGCTTGGTCTTCGGCCCTTGGATCTGAAAAGGGGCCTTGGCCTGACGCAGCATGACCCCTCGATAACTTGCCGTAGTCCCCATCACAGCCGCTGCCCATTCTGAACCAGGACTCACCGGACTGGTGTCCTTTTGAGTTACTCCCTAAGGTGAGTCTGGACGGGCCCAAACATGACATAGGACCCTCCTTTCGCTTATACCGGTCTGCGGAGGATGAAGAGGACGATGAAGGGGAGTTGGCTGAGGTACCTTGCTTGCTTGTGCTGCCACTAGAGGCATCCCGACCGAAACGGCAGTGTTGTAAAGACTCTGCCATCCCTAAACTACTCACCCCCTTCCCTGCTTTTCCGCTGTCTGCACTAGAGCGGCCTACCGGCGCTCCTTCCTCCCTGTCCTCTTCAGCGCAGCGCTCTCTATGCTTGTGTCTATGCTTATGCTTGTGGTGCCAGTTGAACGATAACTCTGAAGACATTGGGGGGAACAAAACGGGCGACCTCCCACTCCCCAGGTACTCCTGCCTGAGCAGCTTGTGTTTCTTCTTGTGAAATTTAGACGGGTTGAGCAGGAGATGCGAGGGGTGATGCACGTAGGAGCTCGGGGATGGGGGGAAGGTTGGGTGGTGTGAGGATGATGAATGGGGTGACTGGTGATGTGGGTGGGAGAAGAGACTCGCGGGGGGGAATCCTCGGTAATAACCCAAACCGAGAGGGCTGGAAGAGTAGGGGACACCGTACGAGGGGTGGTAGAAGCCTCCACTTGGGAGAGGGAATCCAAGCCCGGGAACATAGGGGACCTCGGACATTGACTCTCTGAGTTTAGGAGGCCTGCCCCGTTTCTTCTTCATGTCTGGTTTACGGATATAATGAAGCGGGTCGCAGGAGTAGGCAGGATGGGAGTAATAACTACCAAAGTTAACCCTGAAGATTGTAGGTAGGAGATCTCTGTGGATGTAGTGATGCGGAGGTGGTCCGGCTGCACCTAAGCCACTCCTGCTACCCAGTCCCGGAAGTCTACTTGGCCCCGCTAGACCTAATCCGCTGCCAAATCTAAACCCTGTGGTGCGATGTGCAATCTGTATCTCACTTAGTCGGATTACGATTTCCTCCAGATCTGCCAAAAAGTCGGGGTCATGCCTCCGGGAGCGCAACTGTAGGTACTTCTTCTTGCGTTTCCGCTTCTGTTTTCGGAGTTTGTCGTAGCCGGGGCAGCCGTGATGACTGCGCCGTTTGCATTTGTGCTTGTGCTTTTCTTTGTGCCCCAGTAATGTGGAGGCAGGAGCTGCCGGGTGAGGTCTTCTAGGATCCGGTGAGGTCCTTGTCCCTTGTGGGGATGGAGAGGGTGACGGGTGCTCCATGAGCACAGCGGAGTGTCTTCGTCTACCCCTGGAGTTGAGTCCCACTCCTGGACCCATAGTTGAGCCAATTACCCCTGGCATCAACAACCCTCCGCCAAGCCCAGACGCCAAGCCAAGTCCACCTAGACCGTTTCCGGTTTTCTCCCCACGATCAGACGTGCTGTTGTTGTCTGTTCCTATACCGCTGTCACTTGGCACAGTTTCCTCGCTATGGGATTCGCTAACGGGTGATGGAGTAGCCTCTTTTAGCTCATTGAGGGGGGCAGGAGACGTGGGATGGAGTGGTCTGGGAGGGGAGAGCTTGTGGTAGTGGTAATGTTGCCTGTAATGGTGGTGGTGTTGATATCCGCGATAGGAAGACTTTTTCTGTGAAGCTGATGCCAATGATGAGGATAGCAGGCTTGCGTTTCGAGGGTTTGGGGCAGAGAAAGTTGGAGGCGGGAAGGAGAAGGTGCTGTGACTGTGGTGAGAGCCAGGGTAGTGCGAATGCCCTCCAAAATGCACGGAACCGGGCTCCACAAAGCTTGCGTCGCTGTGGGGACTGTGGCCGCCGCTGGACTGGGAGAGAGAGGGAGAGGGGAACACTTCAGAGGAGAGATGATGCGACTGGGACTGATGGTGATGATACAGACTCGTACTCGGGGACAGGAAAGGCTCAGTGTTTGGACTCGTAGGATTAGAGGCTGCCTTTGGTTTTCGGCCTCTTCTCTTGCCCATGTATATTGTGCCCTTTTTGCTTACATTGATTTGTGGTCCAAGTTTTCCTCCAAAGGAAGCAGCGAGGTTTGACAGTGAATGCGTTGCATCTTCCACGGTGTTGACTACAGGGGCGATTTTGGGGACCTCCTCTTTTCTAGGACATAAAAGGATTTGACTGAGCAGACGCTTCCTTTTGACACTCTTCATTTTATTGATTTTGCCTATGATGGTTTTCATAATGAGCTGTCCGTTTCCTTTGCTCCGAAACCTCTCTCCGGCTTCTGGGGCCAGTGTGGGCGGCTGGCCCTCCTGTGGTAGAGTGGGGGGCAGGCGCTTGGGGCGCCCTCGTTTTCTAGGCATGGGTTGAGGGGGGTTTAGGTCAACCTCTGGATGAAGAACAGGTGGATCTTGTTCCTCCTTGGACTTCAGGAAAGATGGGTAAACTTTAGAGGGAACATATTTATTTGGTGGTCTTCCGCGCGTGGGGGCATCTAGTGTTGGCATTTTAGACTTTGGTCTTCCACGTTTTCTCGGCTGCTGTGAGAACAGCTCTGACATGTTACTTTGTGACATGGAAGTGGGTCTGACTTTATTGGGGTTTGGAGGCCTGCCCACTGGCCGTTTAACAGGCGGAGGAGATTCTGCACTGAGTGATGAGTGTCTGCTGGTTTTGTCCAGGTCAAAGCTCTTGTGGCTGCTCTCACTGTCAGTTTTTTGCCGTGGTTTCCTGCCTCTGCGTTTCTTCAGGGGTTTGCTGTCCTGCTCTGAGGGAGAGTCAATGGAGGAGTCCGGTGAGTCGTCTCTGAGGGGAGAGGGTGGTCCCTCGTCATCGTCTGGCTCTGGAGAAGGTGCCCTCTGTCTGACAGACTCAGATGGGCTGCTGTTTCGACCTGGTCGACTACTGTCCCAATTGGGACTGCGTTTACTGGGACTATAGCTCTTTCCCCGTTCAGCCTGCAATGATTGATTACTACCCCCTTTCTCTTTTCCCTCTGGTTTTCCTGATGCTGTCAAAGAAGAGTATTTGGCTAAGTCTCTAGGGTTGTCTTTTTCATGATCTTTCGCGCTGCTCTCCTCGGCCACAGCAGGACTGTCCCGGCCTTGTTGAACTTGGGCTGAAGCGGGCGAGCCTGTGCGGCTTATAGTTCTCTGCTCTGCTGTGGGGATGGAAGATGAAATGGTACCAGACGATGATAGTGTCCTATGTGGAGAGGAGTGAGTTGAACGAGACTTAGCACTGCTACTACTGTCACTTTTACTCTCCTTTGAAATGGCTGAGAGGCGATTATTGGTGAGGCTCAATGCTGGACTGTTACTGCGGCTGCTGCTGTTGCTACTGTTGTTGTTACTACTTGTTTTCACAGCTCCTTCACTCTCCTCTTTCGTCAGTGGTGTAACAGGAGACAAACTGTCCATGTTATCTTTGATTTTCGAACCATAGGGCCTTCCAGGAGGCCGTGACACTGGAGGAGGCGGTGAGAGGTGAAGCACTCGTGAGTAAGTGTTTCTGTTGGCCATTGCTCTGTCTCGCTGTTTTGCTGTGGGGGCCATGAAGCCAGAGCTGGGAGCAGGGGCAGCAGGAGGAAGAGAGGGGTCCGCCTTCGTAGGTTTGACTGGTTTTGCGGCCTTTGTGGGTGGACAGGTTGCTATGAGTTGAGCTAGCTTTTCAGTCACTGTGGGTGCTCCCCAGTTTTGACCATTTTTGTCCTCACCCGTTTTCTGGGCTGAGCTGTATGTGAACTGAGGGGGCTTTACACTATCAAAGCCTAGTTCTTTTGATGAGTTAATAGGTGGAGACGGTGAAGATGTTCGTGCATTTGATTGTGAAGAGGAGGTTTTCTTTGAGCTTGAATGCGTTTTACTGTTCGGAGGAGGCGTTTTTCTGTCCGGATGGGGCCGGTGGAGATTGAGGGGCCGTTCCGATGTGGAGTTGGCTGACTTTGAGTCCGACTTTGAATCAGACTTGCCATCCATCTTTGGTGTACCCTGCAAAGAAACAAATACAAATTGTTCAAGCAAAGCGATTATTGACGTCTATTATTAACGCACAAATATGCATGACTTGTTTCAGAGCTTGTATATTTTAAGGATCAAAAGAAAATCCCTGTTAAAACCCCTTTGGTTTAGTCAAGTGAAAACATGTTCTGAAATGCACGTGATTCTTGTACTATTGTTATTCTTGTTTCAGTCTTCTCTCAAATGCTAATGCTCCTGCACTACACGTTTTCGCAGCGTAAACTGATTCTTCATTTCAACATAAATTGCCTATCTATTTGCAATCACAGTGGCCGACAGTGTTTTTTCCCCCCAAAGTTGTTGTACTTACTTCAAATAACAAAGTCAACAACTCAAGTAAAGATTATTTTCTGCATTCAGGTCATTTTAACTGCAATTGTCTTTGACTAAATCAAACAGCCTGAACATCCTTGACTCAGGAGTGCTATCGCTATCCTCCAACAAACACCAATTTATTGATAAGAGATCTCCTGCCCGTTGCTGCTAAGTGGGCATGGAGGGAGGAGGGGGTTTACACACTCAATAACACTTATCCGGGTCAGACGGGGGACGTGGAGGGAGTGCGGGAGAGAGAGGTCAGTGCAGAGCAGGGGGAGGAGGATGTGACCATAGAGAGAGACGTGACACAGACAGGGGGCGACTGGAGAAAGCAGGCTGAACAATGAAGTCTAAAGGACAATTTATGTTCAGCTTTTGACTAATTAAATAACAGTGATTGCCAGGGCTTCCGCTCTAACCACGAACATCAATGTGACTTGTTTTTATGGTTGAAAAAAAGCACCTGCAGTCATTGTTCTTTATCCGGACTTGTGGTTCTTAACTTTCTCTTTTCTCGTGTGCAAATTGTGTTTATAATACCCTTCCTTGAGTATGCTGTTGATTATTTCTCGTCAGCTTAAACTAACTTAAATCCTCTCAAACCCATACATTTTACTGCAAAATATTATTTAATTAGATAAAGAAGTCAATTTCTTCTCCTTATTTTAATGTGTGAAATATTTCTAAATATGTTCTGTCATATTCAGCCAGTGGTACCTTTTTCGTGGGAGCGTTGCCGTTGACTTGGGCAGGTGTTGGAGTGCTCGTTCTGGCAGGTGAAGGTGCAGAGGGAGGAGATGTAGGTGCTTTAGCTGCCGCTGTGGTTGAACTCAATGTTGTTGTTTTACTGCTGTTGTTGACAGAAGGGCTTTTCTCTCGGTCTTTGTCCTTGGGCTGAGCTGGGGGGTTCTTGGTTTGGCTGCCTGCTCCAGCACCTGTAACCGCTGCCGCACTTTTGGACTTGGTGTTGCCTCCGGTGCGCGGCGCATGCCTCACGGTCGCCCTGAAAGCTGGTCGGCAAACATAATTCTCCAAGCTTTTAGGGGGCTTCTTCATGCGCTTTGCCTGGAGGCCGATTTTGAGTTTAACATTGCCCTCGGCCAAAGTGCTTTCTTTAACAGAGAAAGGTGTGTCATCTGCCCCACCGGCTCCAGTGGCACCTGCACCCCCATCTTTGTTTTTCTCCTCATCTTCCTCCTTCTTACCGCCTCCTCCCTCCTTCTCTCGCTCCCCAGCTGGAGACGCAGTTCCCCCTTGAATTTTCGGATCCATTTAAAGGTTATAGTGCATGTAAAGTTTGTTGTAGAGGTACGAGGGATAGGAGGGGAAAGGGAGGAGGGGGGAAAATCTGAGGTGACTTCTCTCAGCCCTCGGTCTCCGTCCTTCAACTGTCAGACAAAAAAACAAGAGAAGAAAACAGAGATTAGTTACAGTAACACAAGAAATAAAGCCTGGTTTATAAATAGCCAACAATATAAAATGTCTGACAGTCCGGAGCAAAGGGAAACGGAACATTTTTATAATCTGTTTTGTTAGAGGGCGTCTTTCATCCCATCTAGGTGAATTTTTATGACGCGTTTGTCCTCAGTGGTTATAACAATCTGTAACCTATTTATCCAAGGTCGTTCCACTTGAGAAATGCCTTGTCTGTTTAAAGGACTAGAAAATGTAAAATGCTGTCATGTAAAGCGCTTTGTGACCATGTCTGTGAAAGGCACTATATAAATAAAGATCTTCTTCTTCTTCTTCTAGAGGACAATACCGACTAAAACGCTGAGACTTAACCATAAGAGTCATGTCATCCCTGAGACCAGAAACTTCCATTTCAAGTTGTGTTCATTTTTCACAGTAACGGAGACAAAATGCTGTTGGTCAGTGTTAGCACTTGAGCAGCACAAGCAGCATGTTTCCTAATTGTGGCCTGTAGAGAACAGCCCACTTCAATGAAGCCGTCTCCGGCGCCCAATAGCTCTGAGTGATTTAATGAGGATTCGCCCCGAAGCAGGTGCTTTCTCTGGGTGAAGTCATTTGGAGGCAATTCAGAATTGTGACCTCAGCACATTGAGCCCTAAGGGACGGGGCAGAGACTGACCGCCTTTCTCAGCCACCGCCACAGACAGTGAGAGAGAGTGATGGAGCGGCAAAACAGCAGCTCCTCTATGGCTTACATTAGCACAAAGCATTATAACGCTCATAAAGAGGTCACGGGAAAGTGATATATGCCCTTATGTGCAATCATTATTGTGAGTAAAAAATCATTATGTGCCTTAAAGGCCTTGTATCTATCGTTTTCTGGCATATTGTAAAAGCAGACATTTGTGAAAAAAGCCTGTGCATTTTGTATTGATTGACTGTGTTGTTGTTAGCATTAAAGTGACAAAACGTGCTTATAAACTCATTCCTAAGAAAATTCGGAATGTTAGAAATGTGTTAGAAAAGTAAGCAATGTATGGATCACAGCAGACAGCTTAAATGTAATTGCTTAATTGCTATATTTTTAAAATAAAAAAAATGGGCACAGGGCCTTTAAGACCCTCAAGCCAAGTTTCTTAATCAAGAGTCAAACTGTTCAAACAGTAAGAACCACACAAGTCAATACTGTTTACCTCCATTTAAAACTCTATATCCAAAATCTGAGACTCCCTCTTTACTACACAAATACCACACCTCCCTCTTTTCCCCAACAACTAATCAATCTTAGTATTTGTGCATTTCAGTTAGAGCCTTTTCCTCCTCGTCTTCCTCCTTTGCTTCACAAACTTGGAAAGCAGTAGTAACAACTCATGACTGTGTTGCTCCTGCCATAATCAAAAACACATTTCTCCCACCGCCAGCAGAATACTGTTCCCAGTGTTCCTTCGTCTGCGCAGTGACAAATGCTCACCCCATTCTTTCATTGGAAACACACGCATAGGATCTGCCTCCACTGACCAGCTATGCCAAAAATAAAAAGCCTGTGTGGTAGTTTACATAGAGAGTCAAAACATTACCCTAACCTCCAACGACACACTAGAACGCCTCAATTACTGCAATTACATTTACGGTATATTATCTGATGCCAAGTCAAATCAGTTTTATGGTATGGCTGAAACTAAAACTTCTGTTGAAGCTCTTCCTCACGCGGTACTTTTATACTTAGGAAATGACTCACATGTCAAACACTAGTAAATCATGCTCTGGTGTTTTGGCGCTGTCCTGTCTTTCAAGCTATAAAACGTCAGTTCACTTTCTAGGGTTACATTAAAGTGATGACGATTTATCTATTATATTGATGGGAAATGATCAGGTGTGCATTAAAGGGGTTTCCCCGGGCCAGCGAAAGTGCAATTAAACATTTAGTCTTTCTTCGCTTAAGAGGAAGAGACATTTTATGGTTTTAGTAGTATTAATGACTAATAATTCATTGTGCATTATCATTGCAGCGAATAATGTATGCTTGACCTTTATTTAAGGTATGTCAGTCAAGTATTATTCCGGTTGATTTTGTTCAACATCTGTGCCCAAAAATCTGCTGAGTCAGGCAGTTCTATTAATAGCCATCCTTGGGCGAACCAAAGTTAAAAGTTTTCAGCTCAAACCTCAGTCGTGTGTCTGCTCAAAGCTAAAACAATGCGCTTAAGGGCGCTGGCTAAGAGGTGGTAAACCAAATCAAAACAAATACCTGAAATACCGCCTAAACTCTCTCAATCATTATTTAAGAACTTTGAAAAGCCCAACCAGGCAGACGTAGTAAACAACTTTCCGCTCCCCCCCCCCTCCCCTTTCTTCTTCTTTTTTTCATGCCGCTCTCCCTCCCTCTGCTGCACTTTTGCACACGCTGTTCATAACTGCTGATTTCCCCTTGGCCAGAGCAATTGTGCCCGGCCCCACCACCTCCTCCCACATTATTCTCACACGAGGAGGACTGGCTTCAGCTAATACAGAAGCTACTCCTGTCATCCCCAATGCTTTCTCTCGCTCCCTCTCTTTTAGATATTGGGTCACTGACGTGTACAGGGGGGCAGGAGAGGAAAGGCAGCCAAATTCCTTTACTACTACCATTAGCGATAAGTCCCGCAGGAGGAGGCAGTAGATGCTAAAGAAGTCTGTAATGGCGCTAATGGTTTGGGGTCTAGTCTTGGATTGGCTGACGGGAATGGCAGGTGTCCGTCTCAGTGCTGGTAAAACGTGTTTATAAAACGCTTGATTGCCTATAAGCGTGACAATATAGACACACATAGATTACTTTTTAAAATTTTTTTACCTCTCTGCCCTCTGCTTAGAGGAATAAGGTCCTGCTGCCTCAGTTACCTCCGGATTTTTGTTGTTTTATTAGCTTAATCCAAATACAGTATACATAATTTTAATTAATACACACTGAATTGTGTCTTGGTTGTAATAATTGTGTGTTTTTATTTTGGTTTAATCTTTCTGTGAAGCACTTTGGTCCTCCTGGTGTTGTTGTAAAGTGCTATATAAATAAACCTTGATTGATTGATTGATAATTTGGATGTTTAACCATCTTTGTTGCACACTGCATAGCGACTTTTTAGGTTGAGAAAGGGTTTGCCTTTGCAATTTTGTTTATGTTGGTTCACTTTAATTTGTTTAATATATTTATAGTTCGCAGTTATTTTGTTTTAAATGGGGGGAAAGAAATCGAATCGAATCGTGAATCGAGTTTTTTATTAAAAAATCTAGGGGGGGGGGAATCGCCCAGCTCTAATAGACAGTTACATGCTTTCGGTTTTGCAGTGGCTGTTAGGGGGTCATGGGCCAAATCTGAGAAGCTCTAGTTTCATAAGTCATCACCACTCAGCATGTCTACTCATTTCCTAAGCACACAGTTGCGTCAATCTGTAGACTTTGCAGGTAGACGAGAAAGCAACAATCTAGTCTTGAGTAAACATTTGCCTTAAGCAATCTGATGAGAGCTTTGACATGTCCAATTAGCCACCTGCTTTGTCAACACAATGATTTGTATTTCCCCTCCAGCAGAACTGATGCACTCACCTTAATAACTGATGGGAAACGGGGTTCACATTATTCGGCCGTGTCCTGAACGCGAGCGTCAACGTGGTGGCCACATTTTTTCGCCAGGCGCCGCTGACTGGAGAAGATGAGACACAACTGTCAAGATTGCGACCTCCAAACGGGGTTAAAAACACATCCGCGATTAGCGTCACACATCCCCACATCGATGGGAACCGTAAATAAATAATAATAATTGTTTTTTTCTGTTTATTATAATGTAACAGTCCCAACGTCACGCAAAACACGCAATCGGAATCAACCGCCGCGCGCGACTTCGTAAATATTGATTAACCTTGCTAGCGCCGACACACAAACTTATAACCCAAACGCGCTTGTAAAACGTGTTAAATGTAACAGAGGGCTAATAACGCGAACAGACAACATGTGTGTGTGTGTGTGTGTGGGGGGGGGGGGGTGTGGGGGGGGGGGGGGGCAGAAACCAATGCCGGCGTAATAATGCGCATGCTTTACAAAAACGCGTGTAATAAACTAGTAGCTACCATCAGTCCAATAATAGACGCGCTACCTACTTTGTATCAATGGCACTGGCAACGGCTAACTAGCCATCAATCAGCCTCCGTTACAGGCGAATGTAGGTAAAAACCCCAACATCTAAGCTAATTCGCGTTTGAATCCGCAATTAAACCAGCGTTGTAACATTGTAATCTGAAAACAATTAGGGGAAATGACACAACTCAAGACAAGTGATGTTCATAATCTTGCATCTTTCTAGCAGCCACTCGTGTTACTACATCTGTGCAACGACGGCTATAGCAAGTGAGCTAAAAGATTAAATTCATCCGACCGCGACTCTTAGGGCCACACACGATTGATTCGGGCTGGGTGTACGCGGGGAAATGCCTCGGTATCAATCCACGGGCGTAAAATAACTGAAGCATTGCCGTGTAGGTTATTAAAAAAACCACTGACTGTCAACAAAATGGCGGCTGCGTTGAATCAACACAGACCCGAAATGGATCTCCTTCTATGTCTCGCTCCTCGGTGTAATAATCCCGTGTCGATAGCGGCGATTGGGATCCGTAATAAATCCACAAAGGCTCCAGAAATCCCGCGCGGACACGTCGTTAGCTGGGCCTGGATGTGTCAGCGGCGCAGGCACAGGCGTCTCTGGTTAGTCGGGCCTCCATGTCTGCTCCAGCCCGTATGTGTCAGTACGTACAGCACGGGCATTGCACAGTCCCACCGCCGCCGAGGGAGGGGAGGGCAGCGGAGGAGGAGAGCAAATGTCGGGCGGGCGATCGTACGGCGGTTTCTATGGAGCAGTGGCGACCATAGACTTTTTGGGGGGCCCTTTGGATATTCAATTTGTGCAGCCCGGTCGAGTTTAAAATATGACAGAGCAGACAAACAAAGTTTTAACAGACAATTTGTCCACACCCAGAGAAGTGCGTAATGTAACTTGCACATAAAGTTGGCTATATTTAACAGAAAATAAAATCTATGTGAAAGTATTTCAACTTTTACATCATGGTGAATTTGACAAATTCATATCCTTTATAATATGGAAATGACCAGATAGCACCACTTGAGGCTTACATAAATAATAATGCATATGTACACATATTTTATGGACATTCATCATACAATCAATCATACAGGTAATTTGCCAATGGCACATAGGCTAATGACAGCTTGCCCCAGTCAGGGCAGGGATCAAACTTTGGGAACTATGGAAGGGTGTTACAGAAAAAAACATTAATGAAAACTAAGTGGGCTTCTATTTACTATATTATTGTGGCCTAAACCCATACACCAAGGTAGGCAACGCCAGGCCCGGGGGCTGAAACCGGCCTGCCATCAGAGAACCCCTGGCCCTCAAAATGATTTTGAGGATTATTATTACACATCAAATGCCTTTGAAAGTACTCTAAAAATGTGAAAAATACTGTCAATTGCTTTAGATGTCTTAGCAGAACACCCATTTAGGTCATATATGATGTACAACACAGGCATTTGTAGAAAAATGCCTATAATTGGAAGATCCGGCCCCTGGTCTTTTGACAATTGAACCTCCACCACCAAGCAAACTTGCCTACCCTTGCCATATGCAGCTACATATGATTTGATAATAAATCACTGTGTTTTATAAGCTACAGGCCATTAAAGAACAGATTGATACATTAATATCACGCACAGTATTAAAGTAAAATTAACCTGATTTACCATGTTAATGTGATCAACGTGTGATATCATTGTAACTTTTTTTTAACACAGATTTTGTAGCTTCAGCAATGATTGAGACGTTTACAATGGTCTTGACTTCCTCTTCTCTTTATATGGTCTAAAGGGAAGACCACATATTCTGTTGGTCAGAATATGTGGTTTCAGTGGTTCTTTTCAGTCATTGACAAAAACGTCTGTGTTTCATTATTTCACTATTTTCAGTGACTGTAGAAACCGACTGTTTTCGGAGCTGCCCGAGATGGGTGTGTTTGTCTGGTGTGCAACTGTCAAACCTGGAGGTGCGTCAGTGAGTAAACTGTAAGACGAAAATGTGTCTGTACTGTTAGAGTCAATAGAGAAACAACATGAAATATTTATTTCTGTATGTTCAGAAGAAAAATATCAGACATAATTACATATAGATATGTTTTTTAACAAAACTGACTCTCTCTTATTTTATTATTTACTAGCTTGAGAAGGTCTACTCTAAGCAGTTAAGACACCATAAAGTTTGTACGTGTGGTGTGTGAAAATGTGTGTTAATTTACATACACTTTCCTGTTCCTGGAGTAAATTCGGGAAGCTGAACTCCCTGCCCTCCCTCCCACCCCTCTTCCCCCACCCCCCGCTTCACGATCAAGGATGAGAGAAATATAATTTCGAATCAGTCACATGGTTTGACAAATAAAACAATCTTGAATCTTGAAAATTGTCTAAAATGGTCTCAATTTATGTAGCACTATTTCTAACTACTTTAGGCTTTCAAAGGGATTTACATTAAGGAACCACTCGCCCATTCACACTCTTATTTATAGACCAGACCCTGGAGGCAAGGTGAGTGAAGTGTCTTGTCCAAGGACACAACAATAGCATGCACCTGCGGTATTCAAACAATAAAAAATAAACACACATGTGGGGGGTCAAATCATAAAATAATTTTACTAATTTATATTTCAGTTGAGATTTTGATGTGTCCTGCACCTTTAACATGGGAAGACGAAGCAGCGAAAAGATGTGCCCTGGCTGCATATTCATCTCAAAATGAAACTTGAGGCATGTTTTTATTTATTTATTATTATTATTATTTTTATTTTTATAAAATCTTGTGGTTACTGTAACATATTGTTACTAGCTGCAAGGAAAAAAACACTATTAAAGTTAAAGGTGCTGAAGTGATTATTGTTGCTTTTGTGACTTTACAGTGTTAAGATTTGCCTCGTGCAAAAGTGTCAAAATTGAAATCAAAAGTGTAAATATAGTCTCAAGAATTGCACCACTGGCAGCTCATGACACCTGTGGCATCACTTTCGAAAGTCCTTAAGAAGGCAGTGCAAGTGTTCTTAGGCTCCTCCATAAACAGATGTTCAAACTGAGATCCTGAGCAGTGAAGAGTCAGTTGAGACATGACTCTGTTTGTTTGTTTGCAAGTAAAAAATCAAGTATTTTAGAGGTAAAGTTTATAGATGCATGGCTTAGAGCGCCTGTTCTTGTGTCTCTCGTTGACTGGAGGAGGTATCGGGATGCTGAGGTGAGGATGGGATGCTGTTGTCCACACCGTCAAGGCTTTTGCGGCAAACAGGGCAGGTATCGTGCTGTGAAAAGGGCACAGTCATGTGAAAGTTAAAGTTAAAGGTCCGGGTTAAACACATGAAAAGACAGAGCAGCTTTATGAGTTAGTTTGTATGTTTAACACTGTGATTAAGGCAGGATGTGTGACACTCCATTAAAAGTTTCACAACCTTTAAACCTGAACCCATACACCCACTCCTGCTCACCAGTTCCAGCCACGGCACTATACATTCACTGTGGAAGTAATGAAGGCATGGCAGCTTCCTGACCAATTCACCCAAACAGAACTCATCTTTGCAGACCGAGCACTCCAGTCGGGAGTCTGCAAACACACGGGGAATAGGATGAAATAAGTCTGAAAACCACAAGGTAAGCAGTAAGCAGAAGATTATCAAATACTGTATCTACAAGTGTTGTTAAAATAGACTAATTGTTTTCTTTAAATTGAAAAGTAAAATAAAGTGAACATAATTAAGTCAATACTTGACTTCCTGCTCCGTCAGACTGGTGGTGGTAAGATAACTAAGTGCTCTCCCCAGAGGCTGATGACTGTCATTCTACAGTGACAACAGTCACGTACTTACCTACAGTATGTCATGCTGAGAGCAGAGATGGCATTATCAATCCACAGCTGCATGAATGCATAGAACATCACCTGTCTGATCTTTAGTGATGGTGACCGTTGGGAGGGTCGATATCATGTCCTTGTCAGCCGGAGGTGGTCCTGTGTTTTCAAACTGTCCTAACAACTAGGGGTGACAACCAAGCCAAGGTGCCAGAGATAGTCATTGACAGACAAATCATAAAGAATTGTACAAAGCAAAAAAATAAAGACTTACGTCTGAAATAACAGCGTCTAACCCTCCCTGACCCCAAGCATAGTCGCCAGGATTTGAATGCAATTGAAACATACTAGATCTGTAAGAGGAGAAATGTCAGGTGTTATAACAGTCAGATTTATATCCAATCTGTATAGAAAGAAAAAAGTACTTACAAAGATTCAGGTGTAGATGTGGAGTCACTGGTGAAAATGTCAGCAAATACCTGCTGCAGCATTCTAATGAAAGAAAAGCATTATTAAGATTATTGTATGTAAAATAGGCTATATTTTCAAGATACCTATCAATCCAGTTCTAGATTATATTTACACATGTTCTACTACTTCTGTAATCAATGTTGTAATAACCAGTCCAGTAAAGTCAAAAAGCAAAAATATCTTGATAAAACTATACTTGTTGTTACTATTGTTACATTGGTGTCAGTGTTGTGCGTGTGTCGTTCACACTCACCCCTCCAGGCCTAAACCTTGTCCAGTCTCTGTTGATCGCTCCTGATCAGCTGGAGCAGTAGTCTCTGGTCCTCTGGCCTCTAGGCTGTCCAGAGAGTCGGAGGAGAGAGAGGAGTTGTTGGTTGAAGAAGGCTCACTGTCGTCGGTCTCTGAGGGAGGCTCAGAGAGTAGAGCCGAACTCTCCATGAACAACAGCTGCAATAACTAAACACAGAGACAGGCTTAGTGGCACAGAAAGAAAGTTAGTGGCAAATCAAAGAATAACACTGCAGATATGCCACTCAATTTGCTGCTGTTGCCATGATGGAATTCTAACTACCATGCTGTCGCTATGTTATGACATCACATACATAACCTCCATAACTAGGTTTAATAGGCAAGGCAAGTTTATTTGTAGAGCACAATTCATACACAAGGCAATTCAAAGTGCTTCACAGTTGCATAAAATTACAAGAAAAGAGATCAATTCATTCATTAAAACATCCAACATAAAAATTTATCAATTACAGTAAAAGGCAAGAGTGCAGATAAAATACTTTCAGTTTTCATATGCTCGGGTAAAAAGAGCTGTTTTCAGCCTGGATTTGAACATTGTCAGAGTTGAGGCCTGTCTCACATCCTCATGAAGACTGTTCCAGATTTTAGCTGCATGAAACTGAAACGCAGCCTCACCGTGTTTAGTCCTGACTCTGGGAACCACCAGGAGACCCCTCCCTGAAGTTCTCAGGGCCCGAGATGGTTCATACGGCTCTAACATGTCAGAGATGGACTTTGGTGCTAAACCATGAAACGACTTGTACACAAGCAGAGCTGTTTTAAATTCTATTCTCTGAGCGACAGGAAGCCAGTGCAGGGACCGGAGCACTGGACTAATGTGGTCGTATTTCCTGGTTCTTGTCAGGACTCGAGCAGCAGCGTTCTAGATGTTCTGCAGCTCTAACAGCTCGTTTAGAAAGGCCAGTGAGCAGCCGTTACAGTCGTCTAACCTGCTGGAGACAAATGCATGGATGAGTCTCTCCAAGTCTGGTTTTGACACTATTCCTCTGATCTTAGCAATGTTTTTCAGATGGTAAAAAGTTGATGATGTTATTGCTTTGATGTGGCTGTTTAAGTTCAGGTCTGAGTCCATGATTACTCCTAGATTTCTAACCTGATTTTTTGGTTTTAGAGAGAGAGACTCAAGGTGACTGAAGTACAGAAAATCCCATCATGACTGGAGATTTGCAGGGTATGTATTTTGACATCGTTAGTATAGGGCAGCATTAAAGGCCTATCACATTTTAATGAAGCTGCATTTTGGCTTTAAAAGTCTAATTTAGCCTATTGTTGTATTGTGTTGAGGTTGCCTTAGTATAGAAATAAAATATATCCAGTTGTGCAGAGAACAACAACATATTTTTCATAGCCATAGTCACACTCCAGTATGCACACATACCTGCGAGAGTAACGAATCGGGCTCTGGCCTTTGAGGAGCAGCACGGTTCTGGTTCTGCAACAGGCTGCAGACAAATAAAGCTCAAGTGTTATTGAATGTCACATTTCCAATCTTATAATACATTTAGGTTATACCTGGAGTTTTTGTCCACTTCTTCTATAAAACCTGAATCACATTTTGGGCAGACCAGGTCCTAAACAAAGAAATGCAGCCGTGTTATACAGGTACTGGTGAGCAGGTGCAAAAATGATTTCCCAAGCTATTCGGAGGCAAATTTCACATCCAGTAGTTTGGCCCATATACAGTACTATTATGTCACAATTTTCAAGCATACACTTCTCTCCATTTATGCCCCATCATATGTTTTTCAAACAGATTTGGAGCAATATTATTATTGTTTTATAGCATATACAATTTTGGGATCACATGATCAGTCAAAGCTTTTAAGTGGCAAAGAAAAAAGTCTATATTTACAAGCACCGTAAACAATGCAACCATTATCTAACATCCAGAACGCTGCTGCTCGAGTCCTGACAAGAACCAGGAAATACGACCATATTAGTCCAGTGCTCTGGTCTCTGCACTGGCTTCCTGTCACTCAGAGAATAGAATTTAAAACAGCTCTGCTTGTGTACAAGTCATTTCATGGTTTAGCACCAAAGTCCATCTCTGACATGTTAGAGCCGTATGAACCATCTCGGGCCCTGAGAACTTCAGGGAGGGGTCTCCTGGTGGTTCCCAGAGTCAGGACTAAACACGGTGAGGCTGCGTTTCAGTTTCATGCAGCTAAAATCTGGAACAGTCTTCATGAGGATGTGAGACAGGCCTCAACTCTGACAATGTTCAAATCCAGGCTGAAAACAGCTCTTTTTACCCGAGCAGATGAAAACTGAAAGTATTTTATCTGCACTCTTGCCTTTTACTGTAATTGATTAATTTTTATGTTGGATGTTTTAATGATTGATTTGATCTGTTTTCTTGTAATTTATGCAACTGTGAAGCACTTTGAATTGCCTTGTGTATGAATTGTGCTCTACAAATAAACTTGCCTTGCCTTGCCTAGGCCATATAGCATGTAGCCAACAAGGTCTTCTACACAGGGTTTGAAATTACCAATGTATAAATGTACAGTAAATACAAATATCCATAACCTTTAGATTCCAGGCAATGGGGTGCAGTACACATACATTGTGCTATTTAGATTGTCCCGGGCCGTGCCTGTAGCCACGCTCAGACGCACATGGCCGAGTTCGTCATACCTAATGCGTAAACCTGCTGTCAAACCAGCAGCAGCACATTACTTTGCGTGGTGCGCCCCCTTCTGGCCAGTCAGGAGAAATATTTCAACAAGTTGCGTCCAAATAATATGCCGAATAGGATAATACATTTTGAGGGGAAATGTGCTTGTTGTGCCCAGGAATGCACCACGGTCTGGCACAATTTGTGATCGTCAGTCTCTCGCGGTCTCTCGCTGAGACAACTGGGCACACAAGCCAACAGTGGTGTTTCTAAAAATGGCAACGTGAATCACTATGGCTTTTACTGTCCCACACCCTCAAATCTACAATCTCGGGGCATGCAATGGCTTTGGCAACAGTTGTCATAAAAATACAATTACATGTTTTTAAGCAAAGTACAACTGGAGTCACAGGACAAGTTTGCACTGCGCGTCCATAGACACGGTCCCGGGAGAAAGTCCGGCAGCTGCCACGCTGACCATGGCCAAGGCATTTAACAGTAATGTTAAACAAAACACAATATCCGAAGCGACTCACCGGGAGATCTGGGACTGTTTCACTTTTACAACAGTAGCAGAAAAAGCGGACGGGTGTTGGGTCCGCAGCCTCCGCCATCTTCACGGTCCCGGTACTGCGTCAGGGTGGCTGTCCATAAAAGTCCGCGGCGTTTGTCCAACTGCAGCGGTCACACACGGCCAAGTCGCTTCAAATAGGCTCAAGCGCACAAACAGACGCAAGATTCCCTTTAATCTCGTCAGTGTGTAAAGTTGGCCCGTTTTGACACTTTACTCGTTAAATTATTACCCGAATTAAATGACTTAATCCGTTAGTATAGGCCAAGCTGGTAGTCCACGTGGAAGTCACCAACCTAATTATACTAAAAAATATATGTCCCCCCCAGATCTTGTTGTCAAGGCCGTTACCAGGGCAACAATGAAACCATTACCATTCATTCTGCTGCAGGAGAGCCCCCAAAGGCTGCTCTTACAATATCAAACAAACTGATTTTGAAACGTTCATGTGTATTTGTTTACTTTAAATTTATATTTAGTCTACATGTATTGCCATTTTTATTTCTTATAGTGAAATTTAGGTGTAAACCCATTAGCCTACACATCACCATGAAGAGAATTGTTTGATGAGGGTGCCTAATATTTTGGTAGAAAGCAGGCGACATTTCAGATTACTTTATTTTCCAAAGCTACAATTTATTCAATACCTACATCATATAATTTTATAGGCCTGCCAATCCATTTTAAACAGGCCTAATGTTATACTAATGTTATTATTACTACCAGTTATTACACTATGCAGAGAGGAGTCTGGTGACTGGACCCTTCCCCATTTGCAAATGCTTATTTTGCCACAAGAAAGAGGCGAGAAAAAGCTGTTAACATTAGTAAAGTGTATATTTTTGTTTTTCTATCAGATAAAATAAGGAATTGTCAAATAAACTCAGCATGTCATCATTTTATTAAAACTAAAATAGCACGTTTTTAATGATAGCTTCACACACACAACAAAACAGTGACTTTCTAACCAAAAACAGCACATCACAGTGTAAAAGAGGATTTGGCAACAAAGGGGAATATGCCAGGCGTTTAATTCTGAGAGATTAACAATACAACGTTTAGCAAACTTGAAATAGCATTGGCTTAACTTGGTACTTTCATATTTACAGCTTAGTATAGAACCTCCAGCACAAAATTCTACAAAATTATGGTTAGCACGGACTTGATCACTTGGCACATACTCTTTCTTCTGTATAAAACATTTCCTTCCAATTCTTTTGTTGTTCTTGCATTTTCATTTTCACCAGTACTATTTGATCCCATCACCTGATTTTTGAGTCAGCATACAACTAAGATGCTGACCCTTGTTTGGCAATATAGCTAATCATACTGTACATCCTCAAAGTCTTGTCATCATTGGGATTAGGTGTGATCCATTTAAATTGTTTTTTACTGCCGAGATAATAGTTATGGCCCATGTTTGGATTCAAATGGCCACTCATAAACAAAATGATACTGTTAGTAGTACGGTCTAGTAGTTTTCATTACCCTAACCCTATCAATAATGACATCTTAGAGAGTGCAATGTTTCAGTAGATGTAGTGTCCATATGGCAGGAAATTAATTTTATATTAATAACATTACAGGCACACTTTTGTGATTTTCTGAGTGAAGTGAAAAACATAGAAAACAAAGTAACATTCCAACATTAGTTGAGGGCCTTTTTGACACAATGTTCTGATTTGACATGTTTGGACTAGTAAATGCATCAATTACTACTGCGGTATTTAAAGTTTCTTTGCCACAATGGTCAAACAGTTTCCAAATGCACTGCCCGGCCCCCCTAAACTCCCACATTAACATTTCCTCTTTTGATTATGACACACAATTGCTGTGCCATTGTTATAATAAGCTTCCGCAATGTCACAAGATTTATATCTGATCAGGGCTGCATACATTTTTCACAAATATGGTGTTTTGATGAAGGTAGGAGAGCATGACAACTGTGCAAAGCCTTGTTTGTTGCACATCCAAATTATCAAAGCCAATCCATGAGTGAAAATAATGTCTCATGCTCCCTGAACAACTCTTTTAAATGTTGCGGCCGGTGAATCCCAGCATTATCATCTTGGAACATGCCAGTGCCACCAGGGAAGAAAAAAATCCATGGGTGGAATACCTGGTCATTCAGTATATCCAGGTATTCAGCTTTCTTCAATCCTTGGCCAAAACCAACTGCAGCAACTCCAGATCATACAAAATTTGGGGGACGGGCAGTGTACTTTATTTGCCACATGAAAGCCAACAGTAGTAAATCTAACTGCCCAGTACATGCTTCTACTTCAAATTGTTATCACGTCCGTCATAATAAATAAAGTTAGAGAATCCAACGGCCACTTTTTTAAAGCTGTACATCCTACCCATACTTCAGGCTTCCGTTTCTTTTTATCATGGTGCCGTGAATGCCCCCTGAGCGGCGTTGGAGGCAGCGTTGGCAGCCGCTTGACGTACGGCCTGGTTGGACATGACCCCAGTGGCGAACTCTGCCTGGGCCTTCTGAAAGCTGGCATCGGTCTGCCGGTACAAACTGTGGATCTGAATAAAGGACGAGAGATACGATACACTCAGTTAATCATGGTCTTTTTATGCACATTGTGTGGGTGAAACAGATACCCATAACTTGATAATAGCACGGGGCTTTTGTTACGCATCAGATGTTGACAAGCCACATAATAATGAAATGCACAATCCAACGATGAGAACAATCCAACTTAATCCATCACATCATTGCCATTTTCTTGTTGAGCATCATCCCAATGAATCACACACCTCAGCTTTTGCAAAGAGTGACCAGGCTGAATTTTCTCTTTTTAAATCTCATGTTTGGAATGCCAATATGAAGTGTGAAGAACTACCATAAAACCTATACAGAATTATTAACTATTTTCTGTATACCCATTACATTACTTTTGTTAGACTATATAGACTGTTTTAATATACAATAGGTAGGTAGAGCCTGGTTGGCACTTGGATGGGAGACCGTTGAATGTAGTGTGGGAGTGAGTGGTTGGTTGTGGTCAGAGGGGCAGATGGCGCAGACTGGTAGCCTCGCTTCCGTCAGTCTATCCCAGGGCAGCTGTAGCTACAAGAGTAGCTTACCACCATCAAGTGTGGAGTGAATGAATAATGTAATGTAAATAGGTAATTAAGTAATTAGCAGTGATCAGCCATGAATAGGACAGATAATGAGCAGTGATCATCTATGAATAGGACAGGACTGACCGATACTGGGGGGGAGCAGGTCGTTAGAGACGCTCGACTCCAAAGGTTGTTTACCCACAGTTGAGAGTAGCTGTGATTAGAGGGGAGGAGCCGGGCCAACCCCAACTCCTCCTTGTAGTCTTTATCTAAGCTGCAGGCTGAGCGTGACTTTAAACCGCTGACGAAGCCTTTTGGATGAGAGGCGAAACGTTCGAAGACTTCAACTACTGAGTACAGAAGATGACTAAAGTACCTTCATTGAAAATGCAATGTAAAGCATCTTTGAGTGTCTAGAAAAGCGCTATATAAAACCAATGTATTATTATTACTCCCAATTCCTACTTCCTTGAATCCTTGTCAAGTGATACATGTCATACAGGACATACTCTCATTGCAATTCAGAAATCGGTAAAAATTCAGATTCAGCCATTCATCGACACATCCACACACAAAGTTAATGCAGTAAGCTTGAAGACATTATTTACCCTCTTTAACAGGAAAATGCCCATCACGGCCTGAGCGTTGAAAAATAGGGCATTGATAATCATGATCACGCCGACTCCAATATTTATTCTCAGCCCGACCAAGGCCACAATCCATCCACTGCGGAAATATAAAAAATATTAAGAATGTTAACAACCCCTTTCCAAAATACCAAACCCTTTTTACACAATCATACCTGAATCCGGCTCCTGGAATCCCAATGGCTTCGATAACAGACATGCCACAATGCGCAAAGAACACAAAGAAGAAGAAAAAGAAGTTGAACGAGCTGTCAGTCCTGTAAGAAAATGAACAATGGAGTTAATGCTGGGGAATTTACAAATGATCAATTGACTTGTGCGTCAATTCGACTCACCTAAAAGCTTTATACACGGGTCGGAACCAGCAAACGAAGGAGCATGGCGTGAAGAGGAGCGCCCAGAGGATGGCGAGACCGAAGCCGACTCCATTGTCAGAACTCACACAAAACGCAGCGAGAGACGAGATCAGGTTCAAAAGAAGATTACCTGTGCAAACTGGAAATATCAACAATTATATTAAAATTTGTATAAAAATGTATACATCAGAGGTGTCCTTCATTGATCAATGCTTGGTACCAGCACATAGTATGTTTCTGAAGCAGTCAACCACATTGGAGTTTCTTCCTGCACACGACCTTTCTTGTAGAAGCATAACTTTTTTTTATTTACCTGCAGGAAAGTTCGCTTCATGCAGGCACAGGTACTGAACCTCCCAAGCGTGGCCCCAAGTAAAACTCCACTTTCTCCAAATTCCAGTGTTCATATAAGACCTTATGGGGTAAATTCCAAATACCACTGGATAGAAAAAAGTGGTCCAGTAGTATCCAATTTTATTAGAAACTAGAATGTATTCAGAAGGGGGGGAAATGTATTGGGTAGCTCTTATTTTACATTCCAGGATGAGACAGTAGTAGTGTGTGCTATGTACAGTAGAAATGACCTCACAGTCAAGTGTCAAGAGTCTCAAACAAACATTAGAGATTTCAGTGAAGCCATTTTTGCTTAAATGCCCTTGCAGTGCCCGAGTTGCTTTCTTACAGAAGCTACACTTTTATCACACAAGCAACATAACTAGAAGTAGTAGGTGAAATGTTGCTAGAGTGGCACCAACTATAACATAAACAAATAAACGTACAGATCCAGAAGTAGTACATGATGGTGACAATGCGTTGGAAGCGTTGGGCGATCTCGACATTGATGTCCTGGTAAAAGCAGGGTCCCACGGGGCAAAAGGAGGGAAGAGGAGGCCAGTTTTTCTGTCGCTCTGAGGAAAACAGAGACATTTTCATATTTACATACTACAAAATATTGACAAAGAAGATATTTTAAGAGACCTGTATAATGCCGATTAGCTTGAGCTTTTATCCAAGTGACAATTTAAATATCCCCATGACCAGAAGCGATGATGTGTTTAATTTAGTCCGTCTCCCTCTTTCGCACTAAAACCACCAGCCTGGTTAACATCACATGGGAGACTTCCAAGAGACACTTTAAATATACTTGCTCTTACCCTGCCTAACTGTGGTCAAGTCAAACTTCTAAGGCTAAGGGGTCCCAAGTCTAAAAATGGCCCAAACATATAATCAGACCTTTAAATTGGCAAAAGTTCAGCAAAAATGTATCAGTGTATGTTTTGGATTTTAAATCAAATGCCACACGGAACTTGCAGTACAAGAACAGGCCTTTTTTTTTATTGAAAATCTCTCACAGTTGCATTATTAAAAATGGCTAGATCAGAGATCGATAGATTATTTAAGTAACATTTTTGCTAAATTATACTTTCTGTGGTTATTGATGTGTAATATGGTGTAATATTTTCCTTCGTACCCGCTCCAGGTCCAAGGCTGTGTGACTGAAGCTCCCGTTCTCTCCTCTCCAGTTCTTTGGCCTTTTTCTCCAGCTCCTCCTGTTTCTTCAATAGTTCTGCAGTTGTTGCATTCACAGCAGCCTAAATACGGCACAGTCATCAATCTGTGTTGAATGATGTGATTTAGTTTGCTTTACAAGTCATCCAAATTGATAGTCTAACAGGGGATTTCTTTTGTTTCGAGTTTGACCTGCAGGAGGCATGGCAATCAAGTTACATGGACAAAGATGGGTTTAAGTTATGACAGACTTTATTATAGGTTTGATATTGGTGCTTTTTCAATCTACCCATCTTTCACTAGTATCGGGGTGACGGGTTAGATTCAAGGCAAACATGGGGAAACCCACCCAAACACAGAGAAAACATAAATAATTGACCCCTCTCTTTTTCGAGGGGGTCCTCATCATAACATACATTATAAGATCCCAGTTTTTAACCAGTTGTGAGGTGAGAAAACTAACTGCATAACTTTGTCTCCATACCACTTGATACTTTATTAATAATTAATAGTTTAGGAGTTGATGATTTATACCTGGCTGTTGTAGGAGCCATAGTTGCGAGCTTCGGTGGGGGTGGTCCTTGATGGGGGCGTCGTGGCTGGGACTGTTGGGGGAGCAGCGGGAGGTGTGGGTTCATATGGAGGTGGAGGCTGAAAATAAGCAAATTACAAATCACATTGCAAATTAGAAAAATAATTTAACTTTGGTAAGCCAATTGTGGTTGATGGTGGGCTTATGAGGCCATAAACATTGACGTAAAGGTTAACACGAACAACATTGGAATTATGTTTAAATCACATCATCTAATCATAAGTACGCAGGGGTGTGGCTGATACCGTATAAACTCCTATCCGTGATCTAAACACATGTTAAAGTGCTAAAATATTGTCTATTTCTTCACGCAAATTTTTTTCGGCCAGTATGATGTACAAAACCCCTCAGTTCGTGTACAGATATCATTCTTAACTTTACATTCTTACATATTTTTGTCTTATTGTAAAGGATATTTTTTCATGGCATTATATTATGGTTCAGAAGCCCCTTATGAGAGACCAACAGGCCCGGTTAGAACCATGAGGCCGTCCTTCTGTGGACCCACCACTTGCAGGTGGAGCCATAGGGGCTGGTGCAATGTGATCTGGGCAACTCCAACATCTGCCCCCACGACCCGGCAACGGAAAAGTGGAAGAAAATGGATGGATGGATGGATTATATTATGGTAAATGGGATAGAGGCGTTTTTTCTCAATAGCACAATGTTCCACTTAGGCCTATTGAAAGTTTTTCACATAGAAAATATCAAAACACGAGGGAAGAGCTGCTCTACAGCAACACATGTCAGAGTAAACCAACTGGATATGTTTCATATTTGTTCAAAATGCTTACTTGTTGTTCAAACATTGTTCAGTTTGTGATTAGGGCTGGGCTAATATATACGCATTGTGATCTGATCTCCATGACCATCTGCCATCAGGACACTCGTCATGTTGCGATTCATTGTTTTTTATGTTTAGTTCAGCTCCACGCACAAATAAATGTTTAGCCACTCACTGCTTCTGCTGGTCGGTCTCATCAAGATATTGATTTTTGTCATGTTTATATAGCAGCATAGGCTAGCCATTTATTTCCATCCTTGTTGAGGTTTTGACACATGGCTTCTGATTTGCACCTTGCTTCCACTGCTACAATTTACTACTCATTCTGTAAATGCCATTCAGCAATCCTAAATACAACGTTCTATACATTTGGGATTTGTATTCTATTGTATAGATTTAAACTTAAGTTATGATTGTGTGCTGTGTGATCTGCAATTCAACACAAGAATATTATTGTTTGCTATTGGAAACCGGTAAAAAAAAAAAAAGTACATACCTATGAATGAGTCAGTATGACTGTGCATGTGGCAAATATTTGATCTTATCTTATCACATTTTATTAAATCTATCCCAATCAAACAGCATTGCCCAATTCACTAATAAAGGCCGTTATCCTAACCATGAAGTCGCAACAAGAATATTCCTTACCCCAGGAGCTCCATTATCAAACGGGTTGTATAGGTCCAATGTGGCATATCCAGTGGTGCTGCTGTGCTGGACCACTGCAGGGTCCTACATACATACAAACAGCAACATTGTAAATTGTAATTTTACAGTACGCTATAGTGCAAAGATTGTAATTTTATACAGCTACAAGTGGGTGAGCAGAGGCCTAAGACGTCACGCGCTACAACATGCCTGCCATCATAAGGCGTGATCAGACAGTAACACAGTACATTACCTGAAAAGGGTTGTCCTCCATAGGATCTGCGAAGCTGGCGTAGCTTGATTTTAATTGATAAAGGCTTTAGTCGTGTAAGAACGAGTCGACACCACTTCCTTTCCGCGTATGATAAAGCTAAAGTTGGCGAAAGGGAAATTGGCAGCTGGCTTCCGTCTTGTTTATCAAATGCAGCGTCTAGTTCCGACTCCAAACGTAAAGAGACGCTGTGTCCACGAAGCCAGGTAAACAAAGTCCGTTTCTGCGCACTTTAAACGCAGCACAGGGCCCAGTAAACAAGCACTAGCTCGGACAACACTAAACTACCCTGTGGGAGTCCGCAGCGTCACCGCATTATGAATATCGCTGATGTTTTTCGGCCGCAGAAAGGCGAACAGGAAGTAAGAGCGAAACCACGCGGTCATGTGACAGCTGCCGCACAGGAGCACGTGAGGGCCGGAAGGCGTGGTACAGTTTCATATCTGTCATTATTTTTTATTATTTACACTGTCTGTCTGTTTGTGTGTATGCTGCTAGACAAAATATATGTTGTTACAGCAAATAAAGACGGAATTAATCATCTTCACACTGATTTGGCCTGCACAAATACGAAGCAAGAAGAATGCCAGAAGAGCCCATTTTAAGTCCTTAATACTGACTTATACATAGTCGATTAATAAAAATTGTATTAATTCTGAAGGCCTACTGAACGTTCACGTAATGTATAATTCTTATTTCCCAGTAGGGGTCACTCATGTGCCACCATCAAGCTGGATAAATATAGTACATCCCTCCGCCACCACCCCAAAAAGGGCCAGTTGTATCATATCATGGCAGTGTGCAGCATTTTATTTGATATTTTCATGTATTGTGAAGACAATAAAGAGTATATTTGATGTGTTTGCTCCTATTATTGTTCAGACTTTCTCTGGGTCTAAATGGCAGATTGGTCATCATTCAATCTTCATGCCATGTGTTTGTGTCACTTTACAGACTGCAGTCCCATGGGTCACACGGGTGACGCAGTCATATGATTACACTACAAACAGGTTAGGGTTTCTGACATAGCATACACTGTGAACTCTCACACACATGTCCTGCCAACATCTATTAGGCCTATTAATCAAGTTTGAGGACAGGAGTGGGGGGATGTATTGTGTATTGTTCTTTTCTAAGTATGTAATGGGTTAGGGTTAAGGTTAGGAATAGGATTAGGGTTAGTAATTAGCATTGGCTAAGGGTTGAGCTTTGCCAGCCAACCAGATCCTCGCCCAAATGCAAAGACCAGCTGCTGTAGTGCCCTTTGGCAAGACACAACAAAATCATTATGAGACTATTTTTCGTGATGGCTGCCTCATATAGAGAAAGTAGAAAATGTGTGTGCAACCTTTGCCTTTTTAACACTAGGGTTTGAGGAGTTTGACCTTCAATATGTCGATTGAAACAATTGAACCTCACAGTCGTTTGGGAACCTGTACATCAGTTGTTCTCAACCTTTTTGTTTATTTGTGACTCCAGTAGAACAATGACTAGTGGTACTAGATAAGCCAGGACCAAAGGGCACTCAAGGTGTCCATTTTCAATTATGAGTAATTTCTTTTATGGCAAAAAAGGAAGTATGAGGGGGCCATGCAAAACCTTCTTGCCCCAGACTAAGTCTGTCAACAGCCCTGGGCCCAGGTTGAGAACCATTTCTATAGACCTATATGAAATATATTAAATCTACTAAAAAGATAGGATTATTTTTTCAAACATGGCTGGAAGCTATACAGTATATTGAAAACATGCTTTGGTTCACAGCTGGCTTAGCCGTGTATTGCTTTATGGAGAGTCATAAACGTCCAGCGCTTAAGTTATTCCATTGGGCATACTGTCAAGGCGATGGAAAGATTGATCACATATTGGTATTGTGTTAGTAATGCATTTCATGGCTTTTGACCAATTTTCACAACTCTTGCTCCGTTGATCTTTGTCAGCTGATTTTTATGATTCAACATTTAGGACTGGTCTGAGTGGCTCTTAAATTGAAACTTGTAGCTTTAAACCCTATAAAAACCGCAGCATTCCTGGTCCGATGATGGAGCAATATGAAGCCCAATGACATCACCGTCCCAGGAATGAGCTGGCACAAAGCGCTGTGTGGGAAGTGGATGCTAACAAGGAGGGACAATTTAGGCTGTTTGTATGAGTTGCCAATAAGTCAAAGAGTTCAAGTCGGACAGAGTGAAGAAGATTTAGAGACAGAGTGGCCTCAATGAATAGAGTGTATAAAGTCGTATGTATCTGTGAGAAGACAGAATTAACCTGGTTTTAAAACACTACTTACACCAAAAATGATCGTGGAATGACAAATCATTGTATGTTCAGTTGTGGAATAATATGCAAGTTATAGCCAACGTGAGATCAAAGGAGGGCAATTTAGAACCTTCTTGGCACCATGACTAACCACTATGCCACTGTGTAGCTTTTCAACTAATCATATTTTCTCCTCCAAACTTAAAGGAACGTGACACTTTTTTTTCCATACTGAGATATGTTCTTACCTGAGCTTAGACAAGTTGATACACACCTGTCTGGTTTTTATGCGAGCCCATGGAAGAGCGTGGTCGCGTCTAACTCCACCCCGTTTGGAGCCATAATACTGGGAGAGGCCAAATGCTAACAACATCTTTGGTCTTTTTGGGTGACTGAGCACACGCACAAAGACCAGACGGGTACGCATCAACTCGTCTAAGCTCAGGTAAGAACATATGTCAGTATGTAAAAACGGTGGTTTGTTCTTTTAAGAGAATCCAGTAAAATACATACGTAAAGAAATAATGTCGCTCTTATGTGTGTAACAGTTCCTAAAAGTTCTTCCCCATAAATTCAAAAACGTATCAAAACTAAGCAACAAAATTGTGAGATAGACGTGGTGTAAAAGCTATGATTCATGAAACAATAATGTAAGACTGTTCAGATTTGCATAAATCCTTCAGTCTTGAAGGATGGTTTCTGCATTCTCAGTCCGGCTGGTTCTAATCAAGCAGAATCAATTAGTGCTGGTATTTTGCCAACATATAAACAAACCACGTCAGAGTAATGTAATTTTACTGTACAACCACTAACAAGAAACAGTGATTTTTAAAGACCCCAGAGAACATTGTTGGCTTTGGGTTTAATGCTCCAAATTGGACCCTTAATATGTTTTTGATTGAAGAAATATCACAGTTGAAATGTGAAAAATTTGCTCTCTCTGTGTTAAATTTGCAAATAGTTGTGTTTGAAAGTTTACATACCCTGGCAGAATTTTTTATGATTTTTTGGACTATTTTTCAAAGAATATGAAAGATAACATAAAAAGTAGTTAGTTGTGTGAAGCCATTTATGATGAAACAACTGGGTTTGCTATTAAATCACAATTAAAAAATAACTTTCTTTTTTCATAAAATAGTAAAAAAGAAAAAAATCTGCCAGGGTATGTAAACTTTCAAGTAAAAGTGTATTTGTCTTTGCCTTCCACATGTTGGAAGTGGCCCGGTGCTCTTGCTGTTTTGAATAAGCTGTGAGTACTTCAGAGACACTTACAGCAGACGAATAAAAATCTGGAAAAAACATCTTGAACCAGCGCTGAACCGGGCTCCTCAGGAAGTCGCTGTAAAGGGAGACGATGGAGGGAGGCTTTTCACAGAAAGGTGAAACGGGCCTCAAGGTCTGACCTCAAATGAAGCGCCAGGCAATACTTGTTCAGAAAAATATTGCATTAGTACATCAAAAAGTTTCCATACTAACGTAAAAAAAACACACACACAAGCTTGATCTTGATTATAACTGATGGATGAAAATGCTTTACCTTTGACCTATGATCCCTTTTACACCTAATTGCGCAGTGATATCTGCAGCCAAGATTAACGGGCGTGGGGCAATTTATTTCATTTTAAGTCAGTCCATCTGGAAAAGACGCCTCAATCGTGAAGAAATCCAACTTGTCCACTCCCATTTTCCCCTCAAGATTTGCCCAAAAAAAATATCTCAATGTGCAGTTTTGGAAACATATAAATTGTCCATAGACTCATTGAGTTCATACTGTAGTGGGCTGTGGCGACGCGGAGCTCGGAGCGGACACAATGGAGCGAAGGGTGTGGAATAACCGGGAGATTTTGTACTGCGAAACTGTGATGTAAAGTGATATGCAACAGGGGAACCGGGAATGGGCTGAACAGGATAAAATATGAACCTAATCAAGTATGCCATATCATAACAGATGTCACAAAATTGTCATAAAACTATTGATACGCAAGTTTTGGGGAATGTCTATATTATATCTATTGCATATTGTTTAACCAAAAAACAGTCTATGTGTCCAGGTATGAGGTTAAGATTTAGTCACAATTCCCAAAACATTTTACATAATGTAGAAGTGTTTACAATTTTAGTTTTGGTTCAAGAGACCACTGTCCAATTAGATGGCAAACTGAGACTTGCCGGATCTTATATACGTAAAACTATAAAAGGACTCTCTCTCTCTCTGATCTAAATGTTCAAAAATACCACCTATCCCCGATGCAGCTCCTGTCAGTGCTGGCAAAATTATGATTTAGTACCTTTTATAAAACCACATAAAGTGCCAGCTCCACAAACTGTGTTTAAAGCACATACAGGTTTTGTCCTTTTGCAAATATGACTTTCAGTGCAGTGGCAATTGAATGTATCTTTTTGGACATTTTTCTTTGTTCATGAAAACAATAGTGCCATAGGATTCTGACTCACTCATTTCTCATTGGTATAATATGGTTGGTATGGAAACAGTGACTTTATTTATTTATTTATTTATTTTTTACCTCTATGCATGTCACGTCCTGCCCATGCGAAATAATAAACATTGCAAAAAATGTCAAACCAGGGAAAACTAGGTAGAAAATTGGGCTGAAATCTTAAATATAATTGCATTTGACGTGACAACATGCTTCAGTGGTGGGCCAAAATGCAGGATCTTAGTAAAGAATAACAGGATTAGTCTATTGTGAATGGTTAGGTCTTTGTGAAAAGGAAAGTCCAGACATTGGGATGAATTGTAAACTAAAAAGAAAACACCCACTGTTCAGGAATTCAACTTTAGACCTTTTAGACTATGCCATTGTGCAGATTTAACACAAAGTGTGAACATTAATTTGGTTAAATTCTACAATGGCTTTAAGAACCAGCTTGCATTAATGTAAAACAATGAAACTTTATCGACCCTCTGGCCTGCAGTTTTGTCCAATAGATCAAATAAATCTTCTAAAATGCCCATATTGAATGAGTGTGAGAGTCAATAAATTGCCTGTCTAACCCGCCTAAGGGCCAAAGCTGCTGAAAGTGTAAAACAGAAAATGAATTAAGACACAACACATTGCCTATATTATTACAAAAACGGTTTATTAACAACTATATAAAAGGAATGTAATGGACATTTATATTAGTGTAACAAGTAATTCAAATGAACCACGACAAAAGTGCCATTGTCTTTAGCCAGTGCAAAAGTTCAAATAAAATCTGGGGCAGGTTTCACATAATTATCTTGACCAGTCTGTTTCATCCATGCATAGACTCATAGACAGGGCATCGTACCCTGATGTATAGGTTATCCTACTGCATATATTAGTAGGCAGGCAGGCAGGAAATTAGGAAGTGAGAGGCAGCGGTGTGGACAAAATGACCAGAAGATGAGAGCGAGTGAACCAGTGGACATTCATACTAAAGGTTACTAAATAAATCACATATCACTTAAAGAATAGTATTGAAATTCTGTTATAATATAGCCTATCTGGAAGAAGTGACAATTATACGGAAAACCTAATTTTGCTGATTTTTGTTATTTGACACAAAAACATATTTATTATTTTGACCTGAACTAATTCTTATTTATAATTCAGTTTTTAATCGATGATAGTTTTCACCGACATCCCTCGAAGGTCAGTTACCATGGCAACACACTGCATACAATAGCTGCTGCACTTAGCTGCTAGCGGATAACTTTCTGAGTCGTTTGACAACTCCAGAAAAAAAAAGAATCCAATAAGGAATAAGCCACACATTTTATATGAACTGTGAAACCACACATGGCGTATCCCGTTTCTTTGGTTTCAGAAGTAAAGTCTGACTAAATGACAGGCGCTAACGCTAGCTTGTAGATTTTAGGTTATTTCAGAGGGGCTCATACAAGTCAACACACCAGCTCACTTGTGGCACGTCCATGTCAGTTCTTTCTGATGAGACTGTGTAAAAACAAAACCCAGACTTTTGTTTAACACTGTGCTTCAGACAGTGCAGGAACAGGTGCGTGCTAATGTTATAACCTCTAAGAATGACACATGAATACCTTCTGCAAAACCTGCTCATGATAGTGCATTGTTCTCTGCGCGCACATTTCTACATATGTTTTATATATGTCTGAGATTCATGTGTTGACCTGATCTTTGACTCGAACACAGGATTGGCCGACGGGAGAATGAAAAGGAAAACAAGTGAAAATGTGATCCACGGGGCACTGGAGAATTGTCGAGGCACTTTGTAATTTCCTTCATTCGCGCTCATAAACTCTGGTGCAGACCACGTCCCCCGCAGTCATCGTCTGAAAGAAACAGCAACAAAACCTCAACTTTTGAACCTTTGAACAGGAAATGCACTGGTCCAGAACACAGAGGTTGGGCAGTGATAGTGTAGTACATGTACTTTCAGTACTTTATACTCTTTTTTATATCCTAACATGCTTTTGTTTCTTCTACCTGATCTCTTTGAAAACCGAACTAAATGTGCCTTTATCACAAATGAGTGATATTTATTAAGACAAATGTAATGGTTTTAAAAAGCGTATTATGTTTTTGTATAATGGATTTGTCATGTTCATTATCATTGTGTAAGAAACAGGTGCTCATAACAGAGTCTTGTTCTTTTGTTGGGCTTTTACCTGCATAATTTAAAAGGAATAACACCTTGATTTAAAACAATTACCTATAGGAATAATTTTGTCATCATGGAACCGATTTGAGTCTGACATAATTTTTTTCTTTCTTTTATTTGGATGGCTACCCCTTTGTCCTATTGAGTGCATCGTTTGGCTGCTCTTCCTACCAGGATAAGCTCCCCGTCGTTGGTCAGCTCTCTGGTCCACGAGGTCTTGGGCCCGTCGCCTTTCTGCAGAGTCTGTTCACAGCTGATTTTCTGATCCGTTTCCCACTTCGGAAAACTCTGTAGGAATCCATTACAGAAACATGTCAGATGGACGTGCAGCCAACCCAGGGTCATGGCATTCCTACAGTTCATTGTCAGGAGCTGTGTCCATCACTGAGCTCATAAAACAAGTGGACCCAGAGCCTGCTCCACTGGAGACCTATTGTCTGAAGGGGGCTGCGTGTGCTATTGTGTTCGGGGGGCAAAAAGTGAACTGGAGGTTACAGCAACATGGTTTGTAACTTCTAAGGATTTGCGAACAGTGAAGAGCTGTATATTTTATACATGTGGGAAAGTTGGGCTTCCACTGGTGGTACACAAGGTCATCTGCAGTTCTACTCACACCCCAATTCTTCACGGGGACGAGTTTATCGTTTTAACGCTGCATACCAACACAATTCCAATAAAGCACATTTTCTTAATTTTTTCTGAAACCACATGAAAGCCACATTGGACCACCCCCTCACCGTCTTCTTCAACCCCTTTTTGCTACACGTAGACATAACTTTTGCGCACTAAAACCCAGTCTACAAATATGACGGTAGGTATCAAGAATGAAGACCAGACCTCTGCATTATCACCAGCTAAATGACTTCCATCTGTTTGTGGCCACGTTGTTCAACTGCTCAGCACTCGGGCCCAAAACGGAATCTAAAGTTTCACACGCGTAAGAGGCAGATAATGTCGGCTCTTGGACAGAAAACTTTCTTCATAAACTTAATTTAAGAATGAAGACGCAGTACACCATGGCTAAACCTGTACTAAACAGTGATAAAGCCAGACGGGATCAAACCGGGATTTAAATGACTTTACACAAAACACTTCAGAGGAGTAGGAGACGTCTATGTGTTATACACGGGTTATAACCTCTGCTGTTGGTGAACATGATAAAATTAGTATTAATAGATACTAATCAGTCCTTAAAGACACAATGCGGAACATTCCGGGTTACATGTGGCTATTGCTGCGTTCATGTGAACTATTCGTTATCCCGAAATGTGACGTTATTGTTATTGTCCCCACTGATCAGCGTTTAACTGAGCTTAGCATTTAAATGTGGTGTTTCGCCGGGTATTTCTCTCACAATTATGTTTCTCCAAGGACAACGACAGCTCACACTAAACTCATGGAAGCAGCAGCGTTAAACCAAAAAGCTCACATTAAAAGATTGATGAACAAATCAGCTTATGCAGGCGCAGAAGCTGGGAAGCTCATTTTGGCCCGAGTCGTTTTCCCCAATTCCCTCATGAACACCGCACGTTAAAAAAAGCAAATAAACTGACATGAAACACTGATACATTAACGTACCCAATTCTAATTATGATCAGTCAAACAGCAACAATGCTATTTTTACATAAAGTTATCAAAATAAAGTGTTTGGAAGAAGATTAACTTTTTTTTTCACCTGTAAAAAACACCCCCAAATGAAATAGATGCTTGTATTTTATTCAACTTGTTTAGGTGAAATTTTACACTGTGGCTCTAACAAGGACTAAACCTGGTCTTTCTCCTGTCAGTACCGTGCAGGGGCGTCCGTCCACTGTGGCCTCGTTGAAGGACTGTCCCACGGTGAAGGAGACGTTGGTGGTGCGGACGCTGGTGGAGGTTTTAATGGACAGAGTCTCGTCCTGTTGAGAGATCTCCACAGCAGGACTGGAGGCGGCGGTCACAGCGATCTTACGCAGGAACACATTCACACCTGAAACAGAGAAGAGAATACTCTGTTCTATTTGCTACTACTGCACCTTAAATCCTGTATCCTATGCCTTTTTCAGAGGGCTATCGCGTGTCTCTCCACAGGAAAATCAGAACTGCTCCTTCCAGGTTGTCCCAACGGTATCGAAGGATGGTGCAGAGGACACATTGTACAGTTTTATAATGACAATAAAGGCACCTTAACCTTAACCTGAATCATTCTACATTCTACCACTAAAAATATTACTACCAACATCAGTTCATTGCTGGTTAGATTTGATATTGTCCTTTTCAAGCTTGTCAAATTTCACACAGGATCCTACATTTGTCCGGTATTCATTTGGACGAAGAGGGGGAAAAGAAGCCTGGCCAGTCAGACGTGACTCCATTGTATACCCTAAGTAGAGTGGAAATGAGGGGGAGCTATCCTGGAACAGAATGACAGAGACCTGACAATCATTCTGTGGCTTTCACCAACTACTAAGTATTCACACTGAATACACCTAAGCAAATGCTACTTACAACAGCTGCCACGTTTAGCCTATGCTGACAATGCACTACCATCATTTTGCATAAACAACTATGCGCTACTGCCAATAACTGTAACTGGTAACTACCTACTGTATGTACTGGCAGCCTGCGGACAAACCTCTTACTTTTCCCCTAACCTGGCATTGAACCTGGGACTGACAAACTCAAACATGAACCCCTCTGGACTCTGTTTAAAAGACGCGGTGAGTTCAGATGGCAACGAGTGGAAAAAATGTAACAGCAGCCGCTTGAATTGAGAAAGTCTGCTGTGGTTTTGATTGAGAGTCATGAAGTCCAAAACTTTCCAGAGACACTTTTCTGCAGTAACCTTTCCCCCAGGAAGATGTTTATTTGGACGTTTCAGCTTTGGCTCCTCGTTCACAGCGTCATCTTTTTTATTCCATGTGAGTTTTTTATGCCTAGCCAATATTTTTTTATGCCAAGTGACTTTACAACTCAAAAATTTAACAGTTTTCTCAGTGGTGTTCAAGTGCAGTCTGTAAAGGCGTTAACATTTAGACTGAATCATGAATTCACTTTCAAAGCACGCATTTTCTCTGCAGTTAAACGTGTGCATGTCAAGTAAATGGAATTAGACGTTCAAAGTTTGCCCCATTTGCACAGTGTATCCATCCTTTCTTTGGGTAAAGACACTGGCACACTGGCAGAGTGGTTAGCCTTTGTGTCTCTAAATTAAAATTCTGCAACTTTTTAAATCTAAGGACCCACTTCTTCCTGAAAATACTAAAATCGTATCTGTAAAGAACAGCCACCAATTTTGATTTGTGCATTTACTGAGTAATAAATGGAAACTAAATCAGGTCTTTACGAGTAGAGAAGACTAGTCCAAGACTCCAGGTCCAAGTCAGGACTTCATCATCACTAAACAGTCACAAGAGCAGAGCTAAAGAGGCTCATGTGGCTCTGAAACCATAGGTTGGCTATAAGGCAAAGAGAGTTGTTAGATACGTGCTTAGATTGGCCGAACACTTGCTGTATGTTTTATTTTTAACTCTCTATTGTTCACCTACGGCCCAAAGTTCCTGGGATAGATATGGACATCCTAAATGGACAAAGCACTTTTTTTTTTAATTCAAAACACAACTTTTAATTTAAAATATGAACATAAGCTCACAATCTGATGTGTCCAATTGCAGACACACTTCACTGAAAGCCACAAAGTGAATGGGTCAAATTTGAGTAGGGTAAACCAATGAGATGGAAAGAATGCTATTATTAAGACCCAGTCAAGAAAAAAAATGCAATTTCAATCTATTCATGACTGAAAAACAGTTTCAATGGAAATACATAGAGTTTGGCATGAAGGTTACCAAGGTTACAATGAAAATCCGCCATGTTTGGGGGTACTAGCAAACATTGCCCATAGACTAACAATATCTAAAAACAAATGATAAAGTATAGATAAGAGCATCTCTGCTAAGTGCAAGGTCAGTACTGGTTTATTTAGCACACATTTAACACACTGTAGCATGCAAATGTTTGTATGTCAACGATAACTCCAGTATTTTACATTAAAATCTACAATGGTTGATCATAGAGGTACTGTATATCATATCATATCAGTTTTAAAGATACAATCCCAAGCTCTTTAAGAAAGGAGAATGTGAAAAAAAACAAATAAATAGCATTGTGCAAAATTGCAGCAATAACAAATAATTGGTGAAATGAACAACTATTTGGCATGGCAAATTAAGCTGGAAACAATCAATTTCTAATTGCTGCCTGTGTTGACCAGAGTTTTCCCCAACTTGCCCTAACAAAACAGATGATCTCTCAAATCCCATTCATGGGGTTTATCCGGTAAAGTAGGCACACGGCCCTGTTTGAAGCGGCCTGCAGTAGTGGTTGGTTGCGGAAGGCCCGGGGCGGTGAAGGGAAGCCAGGCGGACTGAGGGGCCCATGTCCAGGCTTAGTTCCGTTTACACTGGCTATAATTACAACCGCATGAGGACCCTGCTTCAGATGAGTCCAATCTTCATTCCTCCACGGCCTGTTTGTCTTCAGATTTTTAATGGATGCCACTGGCTTGCCCCTACGCTGACCTCCCCAGGTCTCTCCTAGCTCGAGTATCTGAGATTTCGACCATATATTCAGTGGCTTCGAAATTGTTAAGTCCTTACGATTTATTATGTAATAGTCTGATACTGAAAAATCATATGCATGTCTAAACATATACACTGATTACTCCACAATGACTGATTAGTAATAGATATTTTAACGTTTTTTTTAAGATTCAAGAAGAAAAACACAATAGTGGCATAAGTATTCAGACCCTTAACAAAAACGGCAGACTCATGCTGTTTTGGAACATTCATAAAAGTTGGAAATCCATTCATTGCCATAACTACAGAAAGGTAAAGCCTTTAAACAAGCCGGAGTGTAGACTTTTTTGAGAAAGAAAAAGTAATAATTTGAACTTTTCTGTGTGAGACTTCAAAATAATATCATAAGAATCACTAGAGGGATGTAAATGCTTCCTGAACCATCTGTATAGATTTGAAGTCGGGGCCTGTGAGTATGTGGGCGGTTACAGGACTTTGGGGGAAACGAGGGACCACACTAGACCTCAAGAGCTGACCTTTGGACCGGTTGGATTAGTGGCACTTAATACCACTGACAGACTGACTGACAGCTCATTACACAAGCCATACATTTCTGTTCAACGCCCGAGTTCAAATTTCTACATCTTTGCAACAATTCAGAACATACGGCGACTGCTTGTACTGCACGGCAGCCTTGCAGAGTCAGACGTGCAGCTAATTGCAACCAGAGGCTTAAAAAGTTACATTGGAGTGTTGGATGGCAATGGGTATAGGGTCAAAAAGACTTTGAAAGGGTTCTAGCAAGCAAACTTGTGCACATTTTTGTATGACTGTGGGAAAAAAACAAGCTTATTGCAGCCCTTCGAAGTCAAATAAAATCCAACTTTGCCCTTAGTGTTCCTTTTGTTCGCTCTTTGAAATTGAGTTGCCAAGAATACACTATTCATTTCATATTTCCTTTGCTCTCGTATCACATAGTTTCCTTTTACAGAGGGTTAACTTGTAAGCTCAAGCTCTCGGCTTACCGGAGCGAACTTACAATGGACTATCATATTGGCTTTTATCTTGCTGTATTACATTTTGCCATTCAGTCGAGGTGACGTAAAGCAAGGTGAACAGGTTGCACTGTGCCTAAGTAAAACTAGCTTATTGTTCTCCATGCCAAGAAACCATCAGGGCAAATTAGAGGCTTTGCACGTTCATAATTTCATCCTCTCTCATATGCACAGATCTTAGCACATTACTGTAATCCCTGTTGGCGTTGACATTGATATCTGCTGTTCAGACATGCAAAGAAACATTATAATTTCATTCCCACAAAACAGTCCTATTTGCAAAAAACACATTTAAATGCTAAAAGTAAAAAAGAATCAAATTTACTGAACATATCAATATCTATCTATACGTACTGTATGCCTTAACAATACAGTAAACAGATGATATATAGAAACAAAAGTGAGTTACTTTGACGAATTAGGTATGTTTCTATGAATGCCAGCCATATTGCACACATGCAAACTTACAGCTTAAGTGTTTATATATTAGAAAAGTAAATGCATTTTTCTAAATTCTCTACTCACCGAGTGCTTTTAAAAGTTCCTCAAAGTTCTCCGACGACTTCATTTTCCATTTGCCGGAAAAGTCTGCACACTTCTTCTCCATTTCTGTGCAGTAAAACGTGGCTCGTGTGTATCTGATTGTTGTTGATGTGTTTGGTCTTGCTTGGTTCCTGGTCTGCTGCCTCCTCTGTAGACCGGTTCCTAAAGTTTTCTCCCTGCATCTATGCCCCCATTCATTGGCTTGCTTCGGTGTGATGCACAGGGGAGAGAGGGGGGTGGTGAGTGGGGAGGCAGGGTGGGACTTTCCCCCTGTCGACGGGCCGCCTCTGCCTCCGTCTCCGCGCATTGGTGAAAGATTTGGATACCAGCTGAAAAAATGCATTTTCCAGTAAGTGGTTTGACGGTGAAGACAGAGTGATAATTAATTTCTGTTTTTAAAGCTGTAAATCTTCTTCTTTCCTTTTGGCTTTCCCTTCTGGAGGTCACTGCAAATAATCGGCAAGTCATCTGTCCCCAGTGTGCGTTGGACAAAGCCTTGCATACCAGATGCCTGCCCTAATGGCATTTATCCAGGCTTGGGACTAGTGCTGGATAGTATTTTTGTTAGTTTTGCAATATTGCCACACAGTTTCTTAGTTCCTTCCATGTGGGAAACCATTAGACTGAAACAGAGAAGGCTAATTCTAATTATACTGAATTTATTTAACGATTGTACCTTCTGTGCGTTCATTTTATTTAAGCTTATAGGTCCTTTTTTCTATCAGTATAATGACATTTTTTTTGTCTATCGGTAAGTATATTGTAAAAGCAGACATTTGTCCAAAAAACCTTTGCACCTGTGCATCTAATCAAGTCCTGACAAGAACCAGGAAATACGACCATATTAGTCCAGTGCTCCGGTCTCTGCACTGGCTTCCTGTCACTCAGAGAATAGAATTTAAAACAGCTCTGCTTGTGTATGTGTCGTTTCATGGTTTAGCACCAAAGTCCATCTCTGACATTTTTTAACAAAAACAGTTTTACCCCAATATATTTGTTAAGTGTTGATGTCATCGCTCTACTTTGGGTCCAATGGAGCTTTAGCCCTATTCACTATGATGGGATTTATCTGATTTTAACCGGCTGTAGAGCCGACTACAATGCTCTTTTTAAACATCTGATCACACAGAAATATCACATTTACTCTGGATTTTCTTTAGTGATACTTTTTTGGCATTAATTATCAAATTATTTTTCTATACACAATGAGGGCTTATTTTAAATATCTTCATTTTACCTTGAGAAATGGTGAGCTATATTGTTCGAGTTAGGAGTAAACAGTTGTTGTACTTTTCTCTTTTTTTTTATTTCAGCAGGAGATTTAGATACAGTTGTGTTATTTGCTGTGTGTATCAGAGGATCTCTCAACAGTTTGGACCCGGAAGTAGCTAATTATTGTGTGTGATCGCACACTTCACAAACGTGAAGAGCACCTAGACTTGTGAATCAATCCAGCCTTGGCCTGAAGCATCTCTGACATGTTAGAGCCATATGAACCACTGCGAGCCCTGAGAACTTCAGGGAGGGGTCTCCTGGTGGTTCCCAGAGTCAGGACTAAACATGGTAAGGCTGCGTTTCAGTTTCATGCAGCTAAAATCTGGAACAGTGAGGATGTGAGACAGGCCTCAACTCTGACAATGTTCAAATCCAGGCTGAAAACCTGTGCATTTGACAACTGAAAGTATTGTATCTGCACTCTTGCTTCGGACTGTAATTATAACAGATTAATGTCGATGTTTTATGGAGTGATTGATTTTATCTGTGTTTTTATCGACTGTGAACTAGGCTAGCTGTTGCTGTTTACATTATTATGACAATATCGTTCCCTGAAAGTTCTGAAACGTGCTGATAAACTCATGCCTGTTAAAATTAACCCTAATGGGAAGGTTTTGAATGAGTTTGAGCCACAACAAACAAAATGTCCCTGTCAACTAAAAATAATTGAAACAAATGACTGAATTAGTCCAATCTTACAAGCTTTATCAGATGTTTGGTTTGCGAAATCAGATCTGTTAAAGTGTTGGGGGGACAGAGGTCGGGGCAGATAATGACGGACTCAGATAAGACTGGCAGCTGGAGGCATTCGCTCTGATACTGAGCAGATCCTGGACTAATGCTTCAGGTGTTCATGTAATAGGCTCATATGAAGTGCACAGATGTGGTCTATGTCCGCAGGTTTTAACACTGACAAGGCCCCCAGCTGTTCATGAGACTGACTTTTATATAAGAAGTTAAATGTATGGACGGACATATTGTGTATTATCGGCCTCTGTCTAAAAAAATATATTCATTTTTATCAATCATTTCAACTAAGAATGTCCCACAGATTGAGCATATTTTTAGTGGCACACACTGAAGATACTTGGGCCTCTTCAGGTGGCTATTGTTCATTTTAGACTTTATTAATTCTAATGAAAGATTAAAGATGTTTAATGGTATATCTATTAGGATCCACATTAGCTATATGGGATATTCATCTTCCCGGGGTCCCTTACACCCAATCAGGACGTAATCAAATACCTGAGCTCACATTTTCAGCAAATTTATTTAAGTAATTTAGGTATGTTTTAGTCATTATTTTATCTTAAAAAGGGTGGTACCTGCAAGGTCAAATATTTTATGTGTTGTACTTGTAGTAGAAAGTCTGAGAAACACAGAGGTAAGGGAAACCAGATGGAGACACATGCAAACTCCACACAGACTGTAAAACGAACTTGGGACCTATTGCGTCAACATGAGGATAAAGATTGATCGATGCTCACTGTACAATAATTATGTCAGAGCTCTACCTATAAAGTGTGTTTTTTTCCCCCTGCCTTTGACTAACAAATGAAGTTCACCATCTCATTTAACTTGTTCCTGCTGAAGCTCTTTTCAGGATTAAGAATATCCAGTATTTCAATTGTTAATTCTAAACCACAAGAGAAAGACTTGCAATGACTCCCTCTGCTTCTTACCTTGTACACAGTATTTTTCCTGTAGTAAACTGTGCCAACAAGACATCAACAGACCTGGATCATAGGAGATGGCCCTCGAAACATGATGCAGCCGATTCACCATACAAAAGGAGCCGTGATGTTATCTGCATTCCTCCCTGTGGCAGCAAACACAAGTTACTGTAAGCTATAAGGTTACAGTAACATGGGAATGAGCAACTCCGGCTATGTTTTATACAAAGAAAACAAAGAAAAGCACATTTAAATGCAAATTAGTGGTGTGATTCAGGCATTCACCGCTGCGTGACCTCGGATAGGTATGTTCCTTGCAGCAGCACAAAGATCACAATAAAAGGACATAATAGGTTAGATGAAAGAAAAGCCACTGGATACCGATGCACCTGTAAAACCAATGTGCTTCGAGCCATGGGCAATGAAAACCGTGTCCGATCAATGTTTAGTTTAGTTTATGAATTTATTTCAACAGAGACGATGTGCAAAAAACATGAATTAAAGATGCTTTGCACCAGATTTAGCTTGAGCTAGTTTCCATCTGCAGTCCCTGAGCAGGTGAGTTACAAAATGTACAATATAAAATAATATTTAACCACTCAAATACAAATATTAATTCATACATTTACCCGTTACAGCCACCAGTCCACATACAATCATGCTACAATTACTACATAAAACATCACTAAAGGTCCTATTTACTCTTACAGTTATCAGTGCTGACACAAGCACTTTTTTTTTTTTGTATTACGAGATAAATCTTTCAGGTCTAAGGAAAGTTTCAGATTCTGTGGGAGTTTGTTCCATTCTTTGATGCCTTTGTATGAAAAGGATGTCTGCGCAAAGGCTGAGTTACGTTTAAGCCTTACTCTACAGTCATTGCGACTCGTGGACCTGGAGCTCCTATAGTCATCTGCTCAGAGCAGAGCTGGACAAATGTTTTCAGTGGTGGAGGCGCAGTATTATTCAGAATTTTAAAAACTAATTGCACATTTGCGTACACAATTGAATGATCAAAGTTAAACATGCTGTATTTTCCAAGGATCAGACAGTGATGGTATCTCAGTGGCTTTTTGTCTAGCACTTTAACAGCTTGATTATATAAAGATTTTAGAGGTTTTATTGTTGTGTCACTCATCTGTGACCAACAAGAAATACAGTAATTAATATGAGGAATTATCATAGCCTCCAAGTACATTTTTGCAGCATCATGAGTTAGTGTATTCCTAATATGTTTAAAAACAGACACACTGTATTAACATGTTGAATCCAAAACAAGGCCTGGATATTTAAATTCCTTCACTACTTTTAATTGACTCTGGTTTACATAAATGCATGGGAAGGAGGACTTCAGTTTTTGAGTTTTGGTAAAATATTTTATTTATATTCAGTGTAAGTGAGGCAGAGGAAAGCCAGTTTGAGATGTTTCCCATGACATTGGTTAGTTTATTGGCTACACTGGTCGCATCACTTCCATGCACAACTACAGTATCGTCCGCATACATCTGTATAGCAGATACAATGTATAGCAGTGGTTCTCAAGCTTTTAAGTACCAAGTACAATCAGACCCAGATCACGTTCAATTCAGGACTAAACATGGTCCTCTTAATTAAACTATGTCTAAACTGCGAGTTCCCCTCCTGGAACCGCCACCTTAACGTGGTGGAGGGGTTTGAGCACCCGAATGATCCTGGGAGCCCTGTTGTCGGGGGCTTCGTGCCCCTGGTAGGGTGTCCCATGGCAAACAGGTCCTAGGTGACGGGTCAGACAAAGAGCGGTTCAGAAGCCCCTTATGAGAGACCAACAGGCCCGGTTAGAACCATGAGGCCGTCCTTCTGTGGACCCACCACCTGTAGGAGGAGCCATAGGGGCTGGTGCAATGTGATTTGGGCAGCTCCAACAGCTGCCCCCATGACCCGGCAACGGACAAGTGGAAGAAAATGGATGGATGGAAGGTGACTCTTTGTACGACCTGTACCACAGTTTGAAAACCACATTATGATTGTGATGTAGCCTGACTTCAAAAAAGAAAATAAACACAACTTTGATAAAGGTGTGTTAGAATATATTCTCAAGTCGTTGTATGGCCTTTCGATTTCACCTCTAAGTAGGTTTTTGAGCAAGTGTTGTAAACGGAGAGAATATTTGAAATTGATTTACCTTTTTAAATTTATCTTAGTGTCAGGGAACAAACATGACGCCTACCAGTTATTACATAACTTAAGGTGTTACTATTAAAACACTCAATAGGCGAATAGAATAAGGAATTTGTGTAGTGTTGGCGACATAATTAGCATTTATAACCCTAAATATGGCGCAAGAATCTGTCAATTTCCCAACTATAATTAGAATGAAAGCGACATCTAGCGTATATGTTGTATATTAATATTACTCCGGCGTTATGTTATGCAGAAAGCGAAAAACCTCCGCGTGCGAGATACTTTATCCAGTTCTTGTACAGATAATACGAATAATAATAAAAACGATATTGCTTTTTTTATGGATAGACAAATAAATCAAGCAAAGCGGTGGAGATTTGTTCGTTTTTCGTCATGATACCGGAACTACTGACTCTCTGTTGTTTCCAGCCGACCATTACCACCGTGAGCACCGCGTCCACCATGGCGAGACATCTCCGCTTCATCGCGCGGACAGTGATGGTCCAAGAGGGAAACGTAGACGCTGCATACAAGAATTTGAACAGGTTAGAGCTTCTGGGTTTTGTTCAAAGGCTGTTATTTCATAGATTTATTGAAGGTGGTGGTGGTGAGTTTTACGGCCACACACGGCGCTGTCTTTTGCGCTCCTCTCAATGTCATCACACCACGCATGCGTCGTTCATTTATCTTTTTTTTTTGAGACACTTGCAATATTTATGGCCTTGCTGTTTTATAAATTCTCATCTTACCTCCTATGCATGTGTTTCATTGCATGGAAATAAAAAGCATTGTTAGGAATGCATTAAAAATACAAGATCGCACGTGCATTAGAACTACTTAATGTCATTTGTTGTTCATATTTAAAAGCCTCGTTATATATAAACCCTCAGGAGCCATTTGTTCATTGATTATTTATCAGCAATGAAGAAATGCAGCAAAAGTGAATGAGTTGTCAAATAGCTCCAACAATTGCTGCAGCTCCTAAATGTGACCGGAAGTGCCTATTATAACTCGTGAACACTGCTTTTAACCTAGGGCTGGGCGATATGGCCTAACATCTATATCATGATATGAAAAAATAAATATCACGATAGCGATATATTTGACGATATAATTGACAATGGACGAATTACTTCAAAATCCCAGCCTTACGCCTATTGGGAAGATTCATTCAGTGATATTTTATTCTTTTTTTTTTTTTTTTACGGCATAATTGTCTTCCAAATATGATCTACTCAAGCAGTTTACATCCTTCATTTCATTTTTACTTTTTCAGCACGTGTCCCCGTGTTCTACAGTCACCGTTTATGCTGCTCTGATGGAGCGTAACATAAATTATATTGTGTCCACAACGATATAAAAAATTACAACGATGTCAAAACATTATATCACGATAACGATATGCGATACGATGTGGCCCCGCCCTATTTTAACCGAATATTTTCTTTGATTTCCTCAGGGTCCTGGGTCAAGAGGGGATTATTGAAACCGTAAGAAGGAAGCGTTACTATGAGAAGCCCTGTCGGGAACGGATAAGGAAGAACTTTGAGAACTGCCAAAGAATCTACCACTCAGAGATGGCCCGAAAACTTACCTTCATCTCCAGGACAAACAGAGAGGACCCATGGCTCGGCTGCTGATCGTATAATGAAGGACTATGATCTGCATGGACTGGTTACACATCCCTCAGCAAATGACCCATTACAGCAGTGCCTAAGTGAACTGAGAAGATGTAGTCAAATACCGTAACATTGCGTGTTGCAGTAACAGTGATGTTTATAAATGTATTCCTTTGATTTAAGGGATTTGATTTTTGAAATAAATATGTGACAATTATGCAAAACAGTAACCACCTTTTTATAAATTAATTCCCTATTTCGTCTGAGGTAATTCACAGGCAGGTCAATATAATTTAAACATAATTTATTTTTGTATTTAAGTACTACTTTTTTTCAGTACCAGTAGAATCATATTGTTATAAATAATTGTGCCCAACCCCAGTATTAACATCACAATAGTAAAACCTCTCAAAGATGGCTTCTTTTTTTTTTAAATCAAATTTAGATTTAGATTTTATTCCAGTCTACACGCTACTTTAGTTATCTTTAGCTATGTTCTCTCAAATAAACGCCTGCCTAAATCATCTTTATGAGAGTTTGGATTTGTTTCAAGGCTGTTATGCAAGGAGGACACGATATGGAATTACGCTGAGCTTAATTAACCTGCATGACATTTTAGGACTACAGATTGTTGCGTAATCTAAAACAATGTCTAAAACCCAGGAACAACATCTTGAAGTGAAAGAATGATTGCATTATTTGGAAGTGTGTCCTTGGCTATCTCTTTTGCTCCTGATTGTGCCGATACCCCCCACACACTGTCATGATGCAGTATATGGTACTAAACCGCGGCATCTGATGCAGTAATCTAAAAATAAAGTCACTCATAAAGATAAAATGTATGAAATATCGATTAAATACTTGTGTTTGTGACGGTAACGGAGCATCTTATGATAAATCCGCATAAGTGGTGAGTGAGTGAATGGTTGGTGGTGGTCGGAGGGGCCTTCCGTCAGTCTACCCCAGGGCAGCTGTAGCTACAATGGTAGTTTACCACCACCAGGTATGGGGTGAATGAATAGTGCAATGTAAAGCGTCTTTGAGTGTCCAGAAATGTGCTCTATAAAACAGATCCATTATTATTATCATCATTATTACGACTGAGCGAGTATGATGTTACTGCCATTGAACTGGGACCCCCTGCTGCAGAGACACAGCTCGACTCAGGCACAGCTTTCTCAGATGCCTCTGCCAGTTTAGAACTTGTCTCAGCAACAGTTTTCCACTTATTAATTCAAGTTCACCAGCTCTCGGTGCGAGGTGTTACAAATACGGCGCTAATGTAAACAGCTTTCTCCACAGGTCGCCTTCAATGTGCACACTCCACTCCAAAGTTAAACATTTACAGCAGGGTGTCTGAGTTGATCAAGTGGGGTCATGTTGGTATCCTGTCTGTCTGCAGGTGGCGTTTTATCGGCTGACGAAGCAGCCAGTGACCTACATCTATAGCTTTGAGACGTGCTATTATTTGGTATGTGCATTGCAAAGTCAGGAGCGTGAGACAATATATTACATTTACTGATATTGCTCAAAATGACAGCTTGCCATTGCCCATTTCACTCTGACAAAATCTTACATTTAGAGTATAACATTTTCAATACAACAAAAAAGCTTCAGCAATAGGTAATGATTGTAGCAGTGACTATGATGTGTATATATAGATAAATATATATAAATAATATTTTTTTTATTTTATTTTTTGTCCCATTGAATGACATTGTAGCCTATTTTACATAGGCTACAATGTCATTCAATGGGACATTTTAAATTTTGTATAACATTTTTGTTATATATTACACTTACATATAGACTAATTTGACCATATTCGACATAGCACCTATGCACCCCTGCATTGCATACACATCCACATACATATACAGAAACTCCGCAAACCAAGGCAGAACTGAAACAATAAAAAAACGCAACCCGAATAATTTTATTTTTATTTTACTCTCTCCCCCCCCCCAACCCCACCCACCTTAACACCTACTGTATTTGTAAACCGTATATATATTAGATTTCGAATATAACTTTTTTTTCTTTTTCTTTTATGTTTTCATTCTTGTAATTGTAATAAAATGTATTATTAAAAAAAAAAAAGCTTCACAATTCCTTTCCAATAACACCAAGACTCTAGAAACTATATAACAAGCTGACATTATGCAAGTCTCAGTAAAATCGCAATGCTTGAAGGATATTTGAACTAAAGTTGTTAATTACTACAGTGACAGTGTAGCCTATATTTAGATGTTGCTTTACAAATCTTTGGCTTGCACATAATTTTCCACCCCTGTCATTATCCTGTCTAAACATGCCGCGTGCGCCACATTACTACCAGCCAGCACATGGACTTTCCAGTGACACATCTCCAACGCAGAAGACTCGGGAAACATGCAACAATCTCATTATATAAGTGTGTGGTAAGCTCAGGCTACGGTTACTAATAGGACTATGATGCCACTCCCCATAACCAGGCGTGTGTGAGCACATGGCAGCAAGTTTGCCATTCTTATTTTGCAATTCCCAACAGATTAGAAAGGTCCTGATAATTATATACTGATTATTCACATGGGACAAATGCCAAAACGATTCATGTGTAGCCAATGCCAATACAGATAACTACTGCTTATTGTGCTGAACGTATACACTTGCATGACCCTCTGTTTTGCATCTGCTTTACAATGTTCCTGGATGTACTTCACATGTGCTCACCTGCTTTATGTGAAATAGCTTCTCTGATCTCACCACTTCTCTTGTTAATGTGTGCTTTTTGTTTTCCCACCTACTTATCACTAATCATCTGATCTCTTTTGCACCTGAAGCGGCGCCACTGAGCCCCTTTTTGTGCCGCTTCTGCCTCGCGTGCCTTACCTGCTTTTACGTAAACCTTTAATATCACATGCATAAAACGACGAAACGAGCCACACCACTCACACGTGCGGCCCGACCGCGGCGCAGATGGACCGCTCGGGCCAATCTCCGCGCAGGATGTTCCCCATTGGGTCGAGGGTTCAGCGAATCAGCAACAGTGTCGCCCGGTCCCAGCCACCCACGGCCGCGCATCGTCCGGCACGTGTCGTCTCGTTTGGCTTTTCCGTGCGCTACTTTTGCGCGAGTTGGACACTTGTCAAGGCGAACTAGAATAGGAGCGATCCCGGAGAGACCGTCTCGCGTACAGGCGCAGATATACATCGGTTATCGTCGGATTTCTCACGCTTTACGTGCCTTCTTCAATGGTTCGAGGCTGATTTTTGTCTCCTGTTCCCCACTTCGCTTCAAGGTAAGAACTCATCTTTTATCCTGGCTATTCTGAGTTGAGACCCAGGCTTTTTTTTTTTTTATGATTATTTTATAGTACCATCTGCATCTTCCTTTAAATCCCTTCTTAAAAAACTCACTTTTATAGTTGTTTTTTTTAGTTTGTTTTTATTTGTGTGATGTTATTATCCTGTCACGTTTTGCTCTTGCCTGACTTGAAATGCTTTGTTTGCAACTGTTCAGCACTTTGTGAGTTGTTTTTAAAAGCACTCCATAAATAGATCTGATTCTGATTATTATTATTATTATGATAATTTAGCTGTTTACTTATTTTTAGTTTAGGCTAAGATTGTGTTATAACTTGCCAGCCCGCTATAACACATTGCCATTCCTTCTTATTTAGACCTGGTATAATCTTAGACGATCTTATATAATAACCAATGACTAAGCTTTTAATAGCCTCTGCAGCACTTATGCCGCTTCTTTTTTATATATTTATACAGTCAACTTATAATATTTACACGGGGGGGGGGGGGCAGTCCTGTCTTCGCATGTCCCCCATACCTTACACGCCCACCATTTATAAACGCCACAGATCAAAATGTTCAAAAGTGCCCCGTGTGATACTAACATGGTGGGGGGTTTGCTTGTCAACAGAGCTTAGTCACTCTACCGATTTGCACCCTCGGTCCTTCTCGTCTTCGGTATCGTTGAAATGTTGCCTGGACGGGCTCGTGCCATCGGGCCATGTGATGTTTCCAAAGATTGTGAAATTTGATTCAGTGCATACATTCAAACTGCTGTGTTGCAACACCTCACATCTGCTGCGGGTAAACAGCGTCTCGGGACGTATAATAAGCGACGGGCTTTCACAATGGATCAGCAAATTGTCCTTATAGTTTTAGCTGATGCAATTTCCATATGCCAAGAAGCCACACAACTGAGATTTGCACAATTTTTGCTCACACAACCTTGTAGGGGAGAAGATAACTTAAAACATATTCAGTTGTACTCATAATTTCCCCTTTCAGCCCTGTTTTAGTCATGATATTCCTGTGTTCACTCATTTGATGAAGTCTACGATTAGATTTGATCAATTCAGTTATATTATGGTTAGATTTGCAGCAAATAAAAGCCCCAATACAGTATTCAATATCACAATATCCGGTGACTGGACATTGAAGGGACATTGAGCGATGTGGTGACGTGATACTTGGAGAGTAAATAATCAAAGTAATCATTTTGGCTTTCACTTTTTTGAACCTTATGACTCACATCATTAAACACTACCGTTACTTGTTTGCAATTGAACCTTGATTTTGATGTCGCAACAGATACCGTCGTTGGTTACACTTTATTTACACTACTTTGATACGTTGTACCTGACTAAGTTTAGTACAATGAAATCTGCTTTGTAACAATCTGTAATAGCAGGTACCTATGTAGAACATACACAATGGAACAATGTGTATTAGTACTTTGGAGGTACCGTTTGTAATAAGACATAAGACCCTTAGGGTTAGGGCTTAAGGTTAGGGTTAGGGTCCTATGCCTCGTTACATTATGTACCTCCAAAGTACAAATACATTATTCCATTGTGTACTAAATTTGTCAGGCACAATGCATCAAGGGTAGTGTAAAATAAAGTGTTACCCAGTTGTTTAGGCAATACACTGTCCTAACTATGAAATATCCTTTATGGGGGTCTTATAATGTGACAAAACTGCCATCTTTGTAGTTCAAACCCTATTCTTTAAAATGTTAACTCTTTGATATATTGAGAAAGTTCACTGTAATGTCATCAGATCTTTGATTTTAAGATTCAAATACGCTGCCAATTTTGTTACAACTCCGGTAATAATAGCCTTTACTTTTGCTCATTGTTTTGCAGATGAATTCAACAGGCAGTGTCTGGAACTCCCCTGGCTGCAACAGCTCCTCCTCCTCCTCCTCCTCTTCACAGTTTGTTCCCACTGACGTTTTCACCGAGGCGAAGGGAGGCAACGTTCAGCCCGGCACGTCCTGTCCAGAAGATAAACAAACACCAAGCCCGGGACAATGTTTTCTGACTCATTCAAATCACGTGAACGCCACATCAGCAGACCGTGAATGTGATGCATCCACTTCAACTGCCTCACCGGGAGACCTGGCTTTTGCCCAAAAAGTGGGTACAGTTAATCCAAAACATGCATGTGCTGTGTTGCATTTGCCATTCGCTCATTCTCTAGTGCTCTTCAAACTGAGGAGTGAGGACCAGTGGTGCTCAGGAGTGTTTTGTATTTGTTTACGGTTTATGAGGAAGTTCTGGTCCCACTGAATCTGGTTTGTTCCTGATTTAATTCGGGGTTAGACCTGTTACTGTTACTCTGTGGAGTTACAGGAAAACTGCCCCAGACATGTTGGAGTGGCTTGGACCCAACCTTTGGGAAGATGCCATATGTAATAATTACCATATAATCAAACAAAGAAACTACTGAACTTAACATACAAGAACTCAAACACTTCACCAAGAAGTGGCCTCCTCAGGGCAGTGGATCCAACTACCGCACCAGGGGGGGGGGAGTAGAGGTTGGACCGGGCTGTTTGAGTTGCGAACGTTTCAGATAAGTGAAAAAAAAATCCAGTTGACAACCGGGAAAACCTTTACTACGATGAAATACTCCTGGACGACTGAGACAAACACCTGGTGGGTGTGTCTGTATGTTGAGTTCAGTCCTTTTTTTGTGCAATTATGTTGATTGTAAATTGCCTGAATATCAGAACCAGTCCTATGTTTAACAACAACAGAATCTGTGGAGACATTATCGGGCTAATGATGGTGAGGTAGTACCTGCAGTGTCCACCAGAAATATTGGCACCCCCTGGTAAACATGTAAAAAGACAGCTTATTAATGTGTTAACATATTTATTTACTAATATTAACAAAACTACTCTGTAAACAATGGACTAAAGAAACACTTGCAAACAATGCTTAGTTTATTTTATATTTTATATTATATTTTTTTTATTCGTGTTTTGAGGTTTTTTTTTTGTATGCAGTGAGCAGAGTATTTATCTTTTTCTTTTTTTCATTATGAATTTAAGTTAAATAGAAAATACATTTTTCCCCACGACTTTTTCTTCATAATTACCAGAGGTGCCAATGTACTTTCCGAGGGCTATGGCGCAGATCATTTGTGCTCCGTCTCCTGTGTTGCTTTTTGTGATGTGTGGCGTCAGAAAGTACTTGGTGTAACACGTTGGAGTTTACCCAAAGAATACACTGTGATAACAATGTTGCGCGACGTCCTCCTCTCTTCGCAGTGTGCTGATCTGCAGAGGTTCATCCGTCCTTTGCTCCAGCTGCTCCATGGACTGAAGAGCGGTCGGTTTGACAAGGGTGTGTGGTCTGGAGAAATATATTCGATTACATCTTTAAACATACGATATCGCTTTGAGTATCTGCCCGCTAACCCCCTGTTTATGGTACTCTTTACTGCAGGTCTGACCAGTTTTCAGCAGAGCGTTGCCATCGACCGCCTTCAAAGGATTCTGGGAATTCTGCAGAAGCCTGCCATGGGGTAAGCAAGTAGCAGTGAGCACTTTTACAAGATAGCCTCAAGGTTATTATAGAGGCAACATTGAACATGGCGGCGGTTTTGTCAAATGACTGATAAGAACCAATAGGAATTTAAACTATTTAATGTCAGTGAGTATAAGATTAAGAGTATAATAATTATGCAAAAAAAACCTCTGTAGACATTAAAGCGATATTAATTAGTTTTCTTACAAATGATCATTTAAAAGGGTCTGACGTTTTACTTTCAAAATCCTGGCTATATCTTGATTTTACATTATTAGAAAAAAACAACAACAAAGGAGATACTTACAGGATTGTGTTGCTTTCTTGCAGTGAGAAATACCTCCAAAACCTCCTGCAGATTGAGGTGATGCTGAAGACGTGGTTTCCTCACAGCGCAAAGACCGATCAGACCGTCACGACCAAACTTTCCCAACATTGGGGTCAAAACCAGCTACATATCCCAGTCAAGGTTTGTGCCACTTTTGTATAACTCTGTTTTTCAATAGATTCACATTCTTGAATATGATGACGGCAAAATCTCGGATGAGCAGGGGTTGCATTTTTCCCCACGGCAAATTACAAGATAGATACGCACCAGGTTAATGTAAAAACAGTTGTTGATACTGATTCTATACTACACAAGGGTAGTATCCAAGTTGAGAGTAGCCTTTTCAAATAAAGATGGGTAGAACCGATAATAAGGTGAACCCCTCCCTACGAGAGCAGTATAGGATACACAGCCTGCCGATTAAATAGTATTTGTTGCTGACGAAGCCACTTATGGTGAGAGGTGAAAAGTCCTATACCCTAAACCCAATAAGCATGGGTTTTAGATATGCAATGCTATGAAGCTATACAGCTATAAAGAGCTATGAAGAGTTGCAGGGTTATTAACCATAAACAGTAACAATAACAGTGTATTCTACCATGTCTACCAATACCGTATTAAACGTTACCATTTCAATGCAAGCTGTTCCCATGAGTCAGATGTGCGTCATTCACCTTAGATCATCTCTTCCATTAACCCTCAGGCTTGGTCTTTATACGCATTCGTTTTGAGACTTGTATATTAAACCCTGCACAAAAGTAATGTTATATAATTATAGTCAGCCTTACAGAGCACAACAAATTACCCCTAACGATTATCATAGCAGCTTTTCTTCTGATATTTTGTTGAGGGAGGCTTTGCCAGATTGCTGCGGCCACATTATCTTGATGGAACTGACCCAGCAGCTTGCTCAACAAATCTTTGTTATGCAATTTGTGTTGCCTGTTGCCTCCGTTGTGCTGCAGGGAGTTCTCATATAGATTCTTTTCACCATTATCACCATTGTAAAAGAAATAATATAATACATAATGAGTGCCTTTAGTAAGATTTACACAATTTCTGATGTAAAAGTAAAACATTAAAAAAGGATAGAGAACAGTCTTTTGAAGGTTACCATCATATCTTTATTCATCACTATCTGGTCCCAGTCAAATCCATGTTGTGGGCTATTTTTCATGCGTCTTACTTTGAAAACAAACTTGCAGTCCATTATAACCCATCCTCTAACAGTTGCAGTTATGAAGAAATAGCCTGTGGCGGTAACCTCTCAGTGGTCATAATGTTTAGCATAATTGTTGAACAAGACAAACATTTATAAAGAAATAGCCTTCAATTTGGCAACACGTTGTGTCTAAGATTTTGGAAGAGAGACAGCACAAACACAAACAACTAATGGATTACTAATAAGCAGTCATGCACTACCTTGTTACATGTTTATTTATACCAATAGACCTAATCTTTCTAATTTCAATAAACGTTACTCGTCTCCTATTTCACTGCTCACGCTGCTATGTTGGCTTTTGTTTTTCCATTTGCAGAAGAGAAAGATGATTTGGACAGACCCTGACGGCTCGGGCGCACTCTCAGTGAAGCATAAACATCTCAAACAAGAAAAACATGCAATTTGTTACGCTGTGACTACGACTGAGGCCGTCGCCACATGTCGCCCCGAATGTGACAAACAAAATGTGCACACGGCAAGGACTAATAGACGCTATGAGCCGAGCTGTGCAAATGGACATGCGTTTATTGGCATTACTTCATCATGTAAAGAAGACAAAGCGATGCATTGTGGGGTGTCTCCGCCTTCTCCAGCCACTCAGGACAACTGTGTGTCTTCCAGTACGACTACGGAAGATTCACCTTAGCCAACTCACCACTTGGAGGGGCTACAGTGGGAGGGAGAGAAGGGGTAGTGCTTGTTACATAAGCTCACACTGCAGCAGTATGTGACCGCCGCGGGGCAAGACGAGGTGGGGAAACAGACAGCCATTAACCACTGGTTACATCTACAACTATTTATACCTACGTTATATGGTGGCTGGTCATCAGGTTTTAATTTAATGGACTAGTCCATGTTCCGACAGAGGAAGGGCTGTTAATAGAATGGATTAAAGTTATGAAAGTGTTCAATTAAGTGGAAACAATCCTAAAATCCTCTCTAAAATATAGTGATTTTGAGAATATAAAAGATTATAATATAATGAATGTGCAGTCTGTCAAAAATGGCTTTGAACGTGAAACATTAGATGTTTGGTTAAGTTTTAAAAGGTCTCAACTCTTTGGTATTATTTATTACTGATGTGACCCGGGAAAGTATAATTTACTGGTCTCTAAATTAAGATGAAAAGCTCTGCTGGTGAAGGTCCCAGACCTGAGCCAGACATTCACTGCATGTGCAGTGAGGACAAAGTCCAAGAGTTTAATTGTTATGACGCACAGCATTGTGGATTGATAAATCTTTATGGCATATAATGCTCAATATATAGTTTTATGTCCCATTCAAAATGGATTCTGGCTTGGGCTGTTCAAAAGATATCGCTAAAAGTGCTTCGATGTGGATTATAGGGAAACAATGTGGGTCCTCTGCACATATTTTTATTTGCAATTTACTACATTTCAAAGGTTTTGGACCATTGTTTATAAATGTCATATCATTCATGTTGAATGGAGTTTCATTTCTGGTGGTTTTGTTACCAGTTTGCCTTAACTTGACAATCAAGAAAATGAATACATTTATTACAAAACATTTTTGCAAATACAAAGAGCAGGAAATCACTATCATGCGGCTATTTAATTTAAGTGGTTTTACAAACTAGTATTTTCACTGTTCATTTGACAGCTCATAGACATTTGCCTTTGTTTTTTTTTTCTTAAGGATCTGCTTAATGTACCACAAAACTGTTAGATAATCACAATGTCAATGCACTCTTTCTGTATTAAAATATGTGACTTCTTATATGAAACACTCATGCGTATATTTTTATATTGTAGATCACATGATCACCTTACATAAATCGCTTCTGATACACTCTGAAGTTATACATTCATGATTTTGTTTGCAGAGGAGCAATACTTTAAAGACACGTGTGCATGTTACATAACTCGTTTACAATAACTTGTTTTTAATCCGGTTGTCCAAGTCAAAAACAACTCATCTCAAACACATAAGAAGGCACAGAATATTTTCATAAATATATCATCTAAGTTTGAAAAAGCAATTACTGCCATAATTAATCCTATTCCAACATACAAGGCCGATGTCATTTTTACCACACAGTTTTTTTTTTAAATGGTTTGACGTCGTTCTTGAGAGAAATGTAGTGTATACATTGATAAATACATAATATGTGTATAGCTGTATGAGATCATTGCAATAGCAGTATTGAACTAATATTCTTGTAGCCTATAAATTGTCTTGTCTATGTCAATGCGACAGATGGCGCTGTTCTAAACCTTTTATTTATTTCCACTAGAGGGCGTGCTCTTATTTGTCTTTACAAGGTCTATACGGAAGTTGTGCGTAACTCTCATCCACGAGTAAACAGCGCTGGGGTCGCTACGTGTTAGCTTCAAATATCGACTAATATTATGATATTGCGTCCGATATAAGTTACAACTAGGCAATCCGAGGTAGACAAGAAAGAATAACAAATATTGTTATGCTTGATAGTCTCAAAAATGCAATCGGATCGGCGTAAGGACGTGGTAATGTTTGTGCTACGTTAGCCTGCTAAGCTAACTGCTAACTTCCAGGCTTTTTGAGTGAGTCAAAAGTTTATTTGTAGCTATTATTGTTATCATGGCTGCGAGAGCCTCTTCCAGCAGTTCCCTCGAGTCCACGTTGGACAGAAAGTTTCAAAATGTGACCAACACCATGGACTCGATTCAGGGACTGTCGACTTGGTGCATCGACAACAAGAAATACCACAGTGCGATCGTGCGCCACTGGCTCAAGCATGTGAAGAAAGGTGAGTCTGTGCTGAACTCTGTCCCGTAGACAAGACACAACTCAGAACAGTTAAATGTCAGGTGATCTAAGGCTGAGGACACACAGTTCTGAACAATCAAGTCCCCGTTGTTATTCAAGAAGTCCTAGTGTTTCTAATGTGTGCAGACACTGACATTTGCAGTTACTTTCTCTAAACTGTGTAGTTCTGCAATGTTTTATTTACCTTACCAATTATGCAGCTTTAGTTTTTATGGTGAGATCATTTGATTCTTGGAGCCACAATAGTCACTGAACACTGTCTGCCAAGGAGACACCAGACATGTTACACTTTAAGATAAATCAATCAATCAATGGTTTTGTATAGCCCAATATCACAACAGGAGTTGCCTCATAGGGCTGTAACAAACATTAAGGCAATAAAACAGAACAGTAAATAAGACAATGTAAAGTTCCGGTGAATCAAAAAAATCTAAATCTAATGTTCACCAGCCGTGCAATCATTTCCACAATCATTTAGTGAAGGAAGTTCTTGCTAAGTGACCGTGTCTTTATGACTTGTCATATGACTTGAGGTTGTAAAAGTTATTATTGATTTTTGATTAAAATATAAAATGCCACTTACTCAATGTAAAGCCACTACACTAAAATAACACAATGGTGTGATGAGACTAATTTCAATAAACTATATAATCTATTGAAGGGTTTACTGTTACTCAAACTCAGTTCTACCCCTTTTTTGTAATAACGTTTCTTTCATTATTTTTATTTGGACAAATCCTATTGCACTGTTATGTAATTGTGTACAAATCACAAGGTGACATTCTGTAGGTGAATATTAGTGGTACATTTTGGCTAAAGCTTTGTGTCGATGCACACAAGGCTGTGAGATTTTGTTTTCCATTACTTGCTGTTGTTTGAGTTCAATGATGACCATTTAGTGGCTGCTGCTTTGTTAATATGGTACTGTATTGCTTGAACCGCTGATGAGTTGCTTATGCTGCGTTTACACATAAGCACGATGCGTTACGAATGCCACAAATGCACATTCGTGGCCAAGGATCACGAATTTGATGATTCGGGGTCGAGGTTTCACGCGCCGCCACTAACTGTTGCGACCTGTTACTACGCGTTACGATTAATGGCACGAACTATTACGCACGGTCACGAATATGCGTCCCGCGCTGCTGCGTGGTGTTGCGCGCTGCCACGGGCTGTTACGGGTCACTGGGAATATTCGCGTTCTGTCCGAAATCTGTCAAGAATTGGGCGAAAGTGGAGTGATCTTCTTCCACCGGGTTGGAGGCGGAGCAGAGGCCGTGCTTTCCCCTGAGTCATTGGGCTCGTCTGGCTCCAACTCCCGAACATCAGGTACGACCGCAGGAGGAAGAAACACTTTCAGCACCCCGAGGAGCGGCAGTGGCTCGGGGTGCTGAAAGTGTTTCTTCAGGTGCTGTCTGTGGATTGGAGCGCGGATTGGCCGACTTTGTGACACTTTTCCTTGGCGTAGCTACTGCAGGTACCAACATTTACTTTGGGAGTAGCGTGTGTTTCTGTCAATTCTGAGCGTGAAAACAGTGATTCTGCTCCACGAATGCTGTACGAATGCTCTCACGCTGAATTACGAAGCGCCACTACTCCTCACGAAAGGACGCGCTCCGCTGCGAACTCCACGAACAGAGGGTGATTCGTGACATTCGTGGAAGATTTTTTGACAGACAAAAACTTTCTCCACGAACGTCACGAATGTCACGAACTGATGCGTTCTGTTAAGAATCCCATTGAGATGCGTTAAGTCACGTCACGAACGTCACGAATGACGGAAAAATGACATTCGTAACGCATCGTGCTTATGTGTAAACGCAGCATTAGGCTTTTGCAAAACATTGTTTTTTGTACATAATCATAAGGAAACCTGGCGAGTCAGCTCCTGCTACTTGTTTTCTTAAGGAAAAGAGGTTGGCCTTTGCTGGCCAGACTAGTGATCAAACAGAGTAGGGTTTGTTTAGATTTTGTGCTTAACTGCATCTGTGTTTTAAAATGAATGTGTCAGTGTTTTTGCTCTACAGTGATGGAATATGATTTTTAATTCAGGAAGTTACTATTAGTCTGAAATTGTGCTGGTTTCTTCAACCTCAGTTATATTGACTTGATATTTGATTAACAACCATAAATGCTAAGATTTATACTTATTTCTCAAATAAAACTGTCCTTTTCTGTCAAAATTATTTGGACAACAGTGAATATATTTATTTTTTTGTTTACAATTTACAATGTAAATTAAGTTGTTTGTGAACAGAGCTTTCCTTTTCTCTTCTCAAATGTGATAATGGCATTTTTATGTGTCAAGGCCGTTTCTGTCCCAGTGATGCAATCAGTGAATATTTTTTCAAGCTTTACCTTGGGCAGGATGTTAATAATGGAACGGCTTTTGACACGTTTCTTACTGTACATAAAAACAAAGATAATCTTCTGGTTTGTAGTTATTGACAGTTTTGGAAGTTACTGAATGTGATTAAAGTCTCTAATACTCTCTTTGTGTGTGTTTGACAGCCACTCCGCCTCACAGACTCAACCTACTGTATCTGGCCAACGATGTCATTCAAAACTGTAAAAGGAAAAACGCTATCGTTTATAGAACTGCTTTTGCTGAAGTTCTGGTTGATGCTTTTCTGCTGATAAAGTAAGTGTTTCATCAGATGTTTTACGTCATACATACTGTTATGATTCTCAACTGATCAAACCGTGCTTTTGTCAGCTCTGATGGTGATGCCAAGGTGATTAAGTCGGTGGAGAGGATATTGTCGATTTGGGAGGAGCGGAGTGTGTATGAGGGCAATCTGATTTCTGACCTGAGAAACACTTTAGTCAAAGAAGAGTCGCCTCCAGAGACGCCTGTCGAGGAGAAAAGTAAGTTGGACTTCTCACAGCACTATACTATTAAGGACTAATGTGTAAGTTCCAGCATTTGTCTAAGACTAAATCCAGACTGTGGCACTAAAACTGAACTAAACGGTGTCTAATAGAGGAGCGAAAACTGGTCAGTATTGGTTGAGGTCTCACAATAATGTACAAATATGTGTAAAAGGGTAATTTGCAAACAAACCCAGATTATTATTTTCTTAATTGTGCCTGAAAGGACTTGTCTCGCTACTAACATTTGACAGTGAAGTTGGCACAAATGAATTAAAGTACTTTTGAGAATTTCAACACACTTTCACAAAGTCAAATTAATCTCTTTCGAAGGGTTGAACTTTCATGGGCAACAGTTTGAACATCCCTGGAATACGCCATAAATGAATTCACATTTCTTTTTTTAACAATTAAACACCCCTCAAATACCACCGGTAGAAGTTTGTGTAACCATTAGCTAAACCAAAGTTCAAAAAAAGCCCCTGAAATAAATAATAAAAGGTCCAAACTTGTAACAACTAATTAAATGCTACTATTAATTTAGTATCTTTCATTATTCTACAGCTCCAACTGAATCCAAAGCCGATCTGCGCTCCAGGATTGTGGCTGAATTTGTGGTGAGTAATAATAATGTAGAAATAATGGCTATTTTTTCACTTCTGTTGTTGAGCGCTAGTCTGATGCTCGATTTTGTTTTAGCCTCAAGGCTTTATCGAACAACTGTCCAAGTACAAGAGGTCCCTGGTGGAGGTGGACCTGAGAGAGAAGCAGCTGACTGCCATGAGAGTGGACATCTGCAACACCGAAACGCTAAAGAAACTCAAAGGTGACATCTTCTTCTGTCCCACTGTGTGTGCCCGATACTGTCCTCATTATGAAAGGACATTTGTGTTACTATGGCCAAGTGGCAAAAGCTGCAGTTATTAGTGTAATGCAAAATAAGTCTGTCTCCATTAGGATTTATTACGTATATTATAAGCTATCCCTGTACATCAGACCTCCACAAGCGAAATGCATGGGAGTACTGTATTGTTCTAGCAGTTTCAGTCCTCTCTCCGGTGTTAATGCTTCTGAATTTATTTAGTGTTGCTCTGTGAACTGAATCTTCTGTTTTTCAAAACGCAAATCGCAATTTAATCACAATCCTTTTTTTTTTCCAGAAAAGTAGCAATTTGGCTTTTTGAAATGCTATGCGTTTGTTCAGAGCTAGCATTAAGATTAAACATGTTTCATTCTGTAACTTTATGTTGGCCGCCCGGAGATTAAGAAAAGGATTAAGGTCTGAAATGACTGCAGTTCCCTACTATAGTCAATGATATGCCATTGTTACGCCCCTCCGTAACAGTGAACCTGTTTTGGATCTTTTCAGACAAAGCCGGAGGAAAGAAATTTTCCAGAGACTTTGAGGAAGGAAACACGCAGCTTCAGGAGTTTGTGAAGTTTTATGAAAAACAGAATAAAACTGCAGAACCCATCCTGGAAGCGCTGAGCAACGCGGACATCTTCTACGAAATGCAGTACAAAGAGGTCAAGATTGTGGCAAATGTAAGTACACAATTACAACTTCTTTCTTTGTTATTTGTTTGAGAATGAGGTGTGTGTAGATATAACCATTAAGATCATATTTGGGCGAAAAACAGACAAAGTGAGGGCTTCTGGCGCAAAAGCAGGCGAAAGTATCAATGGGAATGATTGGCAGTGACATCGTAAGAAATGATGAGTTGAATACTTTAAATGTGCAAAATGTTTTGAATGGCTGTGTGCTCTAATACTATACAGTGACACACTGATCAGGTGCTTCGTTACGGTATCACAGAAACCCAAGACTTGTAACTTGTCCATTGTCGTATTAGTTTCTTTCAAATATGATACGGTTTCATGATTAACGCAGGGTTCCCGCAGGGCCTGGAAATGTCTTAAAAAGTCTTGAAATTTATTTGGTAAGACCCTATATTAAACGTCTTAAAGTGGACATATGCAAAATCAAAAAACATGTTTTATCAATGTTGTTCCCTTGTCACAACATTCACACAGAATGTGGAGTAATCCTCGGACAAAGCTGTTTAATTTAGCTGTTTCTTCTTCTACGGTGTCAGCACCTCGTTCTGCCCATAATCCAACATTATCGATTCTGAGTTGTTGTGTGGTCGAAATGTGTTTATCATGCACTGCTGGAGCCGCTAACCACGTCCAAGTGGGAGGTATTTTTTAGGAATATTATTCTATAGCTGCCAGCAGGAGGAGCCCCAGTCAAGATTTTCACCAGCTCTTTCTGCATTTCATTGTTACATAAATAACTCTTGCCCCTAGAGGCCATAAGCGCAACTGCAGGTGACGTAGCAATTTGTGATTTTTTTATTTTTATTATTAATTGTCCGTTAGAGTAAATACTACGCTGACAGAAAAAGCGAAAGGAGAGAGGGATATTGTACTTCCTATTACACAATGGAAATAATTGTTTTCACTCAAACTTGGCTGTAAATACTGTTTAAAGTGGCGCTAGCCCGCAGTTAGCTTTGCCGGTTAGCCTGTTGGCCAGAGACACCAGGGGGCGATGAAAGACCCTCCAATCATCCCATTAATACTTGTATTACCCCCAGAGGGACTACGAAAAGGCCGGGTCGCGCTATGTGGAACGACGGCTAATGACACAATGGAGATAATTTTTTTCACTCAAACTTGGCAGCAAGTGGCGCTAGCCCACAGTTAGCTTTGCTCGTTAGCCTGTTAGCTTCTTCTTCGTTTTTCTATTAGTGTGTATTGCGCCTCCGACCTGGAGACAGGGAAGTTGCAAGGGTGGTTTTCTGGCCAGCGATTTAAGCAGAGATTTATTAAGACAAACAAGTTACTTGGTACTGCTTTAATTCTTGCAGAGACATTTCAATTTATAAAACGTACAATATCAAAGCTGAGGGATCCAAAAAAAGGTTTTTAAGTCTATTTTTAGGCTCCATATGCATGACATGTCAACTTTAGCTCTTAAATTTGAAGCATGTGTTTTTAAGACCGGCCCCTCTAACAAGTTATTTGTAATAATGCGCAAGTTTTATGTTTGGTTTAGAACAATTGTTAAACATTTCTTGGGTTGATTTTTTTTTTTAAGAGGGCTGTTAGACCTCTACAAACATGAAATGCATAGGATTCTTGTATTTGTTTAGGTTTTTATATTTCAGTTTTCTCTCAAATGTTAATACTCCTGTTTAAAATGTGCACAGTTAATACATTTCTTTGAAAATTGCAATTGGATCATTTTCAATAATCATTTAGGCTTGTTGGAAACGTCGTCATCCCATCAAAGTAAAACACTAAATCTGATCCCGTTTCATCGTTGGCCCTGTTTTAGGGCTGCATTAATTTCATTTATTGTGATTAGTCGAATATTACACCAATCATCAACTAATTCAGAAGTGTCTTATGGTCTATACACAGAATATGACACAAAGGCTGAGCCACAATTGAATGAAAATGGCACAACAACTATACACATTTTGTGGTTTTGATTAGAAGTATTTATTTATAATTGTCTTAATCAAGTGGTCCTCATTCTGCCTGGAGTACCTGGAGTAGTCCATAAAGTCCATAAATCATCGTTGGACAAGTTCTGAGCAGTCCTGCCCTCTAGTGATGTCAGCGTTTTTTCTGACCCGGCCCGATGAAAATCCAACGCAACCCGTAAAAATGTGTCTCAATTTACAGACCCGACCCACGCCAAGCCCGCACACATTAGAAAGACGCCACGTGAGCGCGAGTTTACAGTGGAGAAATGTCGCTTTTGTTTTGCTACTGAACTGCTGAGGACACTATTGAAATCGCTTATGGACTTATCGGGAAACGCGGAGCAGAAACGATCATGAGGCTTTACTTTCACGCATATGCTTGAGCTGCCGTTGTGCCGTGTTTGGAGCGGTGCTTAAAGTCATACTAGAGCTATGGGCTACATATAAACTCAGGAGAAAACAAAACATGCTCATGAAAATGGACATTCATTGGCATTTATGGATAAGAATGCACTTTGTTATAAGCCAACAATGTAGCTATTCTAACCCGGCCCACCTGCACCCAAAGTTTGCCTTATATTTCAGTAGTCTGGAGATTTGGGTTGACCCGCGCATTACTACTGCAAATTGCGTTTATTGCGGCACTATTGATTTGTCAGCAGCATGCCCTTATCTAAAAATAGAAGACCGATATTTACCAGTGTGCTCCCGCCAATGCTTTACTATCTTCTCTCAGGCGTACCAGACCTTTGCTAACCGAGTGAACCACCTTAAGCGCAAGTTGGACAGTCTGAAGGCCACCCTGCCCAGCCTGGACGACTCGCCCCTCCCCTCACCCTCCGCAGACGCCCCCTCACCCACCGGCTCAGAGTCGCCCTTCCGCAGCCTGCCCCTGGCCCACCCCGACCCGGATCTGGACGGCTCGGCGCTGGATGACGACGCAGAACCTCCAGCGCCGAGCCCCTTGTCCTCCCCCGGGGCGTCCCCAAGACACGAGAACATCGGGGCCAGCGACAATCGAGAGGTGGAGGATATGGAGCTCTCTGATGAGGAGATGGACAGTGGCGGCATCATAGGTGAGCATTCAGACACAATATGAACAAGTCACTGCTTTATGCTTTGTCTCTGGTTTGCTCAAAGAAATATACATGACTGAATGATTTATCGCTATATTACAAATCAGGAGTAAACGGTCTTTTGTAGCGCCCATTTCACCCCTGGTATAGCACCTCAATGGAAAAGCTAACCCTGCACCTCTGGGTCCCAAGAGGAACAGCTCTTACACGATTCAAGATGAACGTGACTAGAAAGGGTACAATTGTTGTTGCGCTTACTTCATTCCAAGGTCTGTAACATGTCAGTGGTAGAAATCATGAACAATAGGGTCCAGAGCAGTGGGTCTCAACTGCAATGGCGTCAGGACTCCCACCCTTCATCCTGGGATGACGAGCCGTGACCCAATAAGCCGAATGCCCATCTCGACTGCGCATGCGTGGGTCAATCAGGCTCCTCATTTCGGCCCAAACAAACCGCTCCGCCATTGAAATGTGTGGGTGAGTTCAGGTAGCGGAGCGTGAACACTGAAGTATATTGAGCCATAACCGTGGACAGTAAGGTTTACGGGCACTGGTTTAAAGACTTTAAGTCTCAAGTGACATTTGTTGCAAATATTTATGTTTTCAGTATCTTGAAAGCGAGGGAACAGTCAGGCCGGCGGCTCCGTAGGCAGGAGCGGACCATAGCGGACAGGGGAACGACAGGACCTGGGATCAGCCCGACACCGTCACTTTTTAAATCATTTAAATACGTCTTGGAATCACAGGGAAAAGTTTCAAAACGGTGTTGATGTTAAATATAGTGGGTACATTTCCGTCTGTCAATTGTTAGATTAGCCATGTTGTACAACATCAGATCACTCATTAAAAAATACAAATAAAGTAAATTTAGATGGAATAGCCTACATGTGTATGTGGATCTCTCTGGTCACAATTTTAAAAAATATATATTTCATTCACTGTCCACCTCCTTATTGACAAAAAAAAAGGATTCTATGTTTTTATTTCTCATTCCAGTTTAAATGTTCTGAATATCAGTTACTTGAGGCCACAGTTTCAGACCCTGGACTTTGTCCAACAGTCGCCTTCAAGGGTCAGAAATGTTTTCAAAAGGACTGGTCGTTTTGACAGCATCTCTTTGTATAAACGGCAGTTTCTGTCGCGTACGCAGCCCTGGTTGTAAAAATAGACTTTAAGCTAATATTGTAACAGGCTCCACCGCGACGACAAAAATGCTTTAAATCATCAACTTTCCAGCAGTTAAAAGTGTCCAAATCATAGCGTTCTTTGTTCCTTTACGTTACCTATCAATATTGTTTGGTAGCCAAAAGAAATTCCATTACCCATAATGCACCGGGCGACCCGAGATGGGCATTCGGCTTATTATGTCTTAGACTTGTAAAATATAATGTAAAATGTTGTCTTTTCCACAAACATTTTGTTGAATAAGCATTAAGCTGAAATGATGAAAAATACAACACAATAACAGACTGATGTAGTAATTCTAAACTTTTTCTGTGCATTGATATTTGTTTTCTGGGAAAGGTTCGCACCTTAGGCTTGGTAACATCAGGATGGTATCGAAAAAACTGTTTAGTTAAGACAGAAAATAAAAAAGTATCGAAAGCAAAAAATATATATCTTTAGAAACCAAGTTCTGATGCCTGTTGGGTCCACGGAGAGCATTAAAGGATGTTACTTGGCTGTTTCAGCCAGAATAAATGTATACACATTTAAAAGAAATGGTCTTTTATTTATTGGTTTTATTTGGTCAGGACAGTGCTTGTTGATGAACATACATGGTCTCATGCATATAAACACGCCACACCAGATTCTAGCCGTGGGCTAATTTCCATCCAGTGTCCCCCACTCGCTCTCTCGAACACACTCATTCATCCTGGCCTATTGTACATGATTTTAGTGGTAGGGGAAACCGGAGTACCCGGAGGAAACCTACACAGTCACGGGGAGAACATGCAAACCCCACACAGAAAGGCATCGTCCAGGTGGTAATCGAACCCGGGACCTTCTAGCTGTGAGGCACGAGCACTAACCGCTGCCTGTTGTGAAATAAATGAATATTATTGTTCTACTCTCTAGTTCTAGATGACAGATATTTTAGTTCAGGTATTGGTATCATAAACTAGGTATTGTTAAAGTACCGGTATAGGGAAAAAAAAATCATGGTACCAAGCCCTACTCACAACCCACTTTTGGGTCCCAACCCACCAGTTGAGAACCACTAGTTGCTGTCACATTGTGAAAAACATCAACAACAAAAAATAGTAATATAGATTTTTGGCCAGACCTTTAAGTACACGGATGAACTGACGAAACATGAGGCGAAGCTTTGTTCAAATGGAGTTAATGTGATGTTGCCGCATCAGTGCTTTTTTATTTTCAAATTTATGGTAATGTCCTCACCTTATATAGCGCTTTTCCACCTACATTAGGCGCTTTACAGTAAGGATCCACTCACTCATTCACACTCATTCATACACCAATGTACGCAGAAGTGTCTTGCCCAAGGACACAACGGCAGTGTGCCCCTTCAGGAGGCGAGATTCGAACCTCCGACCTTCTGATCATGAAAAGACCCGCTCTACCAACTGCATCATTGCCGCCCCACTATTTACTAGCCATTGTACTATTTATTCAAATGTAAACAAATATTCATAGGGATAAGATTGATCTCACCATGGAGAAATTCACCTGGTAAATCAGCTCTCAAGAAACAAAAAAAGACGAGAAATGTGCAATCAATTAAATGGTAAATAAAGGATCTTATAAAGCCAAGGCCGTGGGAACCCAGGGTGCTGAGGGTGCTTCAGCACTCCCTGGTGGATAGTTTGCGAACTGCAGGCAATATCAATAAATGGTAAATATGCACAGAGAAAGAATTATTTGGGTAAATTTTGTCCTTCAGCACCCCCTAACTAAAATGTCTTCCCACGGCTCTGTATGAAAGCACAAATTCCCTTCGCCACGGGCTTTGCAGCAGGCCAAATTATTTGTGTTGAACTAACTAGATTATTGGAGTATGTATTTACAAAAAGCTACTTGTTCAATCCAATAATTCATTACATTTCAGCGAGAGCAGCCTCACACAACTGGTCCAGTCCAGTGATAGAGGGACCTCAGGTAAATTCCTTTCCAAAAATCAAATTGTGCAAACTTTTAAAAAGAAAGAAAGACTATTCAAAGCAATGGGACCGATGTCATTGATGAAAACCAGCCCTGGCTTTTCACAGACCTTTTTAAAGTTTTCCCGCTGTGTCTGTCACTGTGATTCATGGCGTCTTTTCCTCGTGCCACTTCCATCTTCTGTAATAGTTGAGGAGCAGACGGCGTTGCCCGCTCAGACAGAGGTGTCCCGCCCCGCCCCCGAAAGCTCTGAGTCATCACTCGTCCCGCCACAGACGGTCCCGGAGGTCGCCCCCGCCGCTGCCCCCCTCGCTGCTCCCCCCGCGGCGGCCGTGGAAGGTGTTGACCTGGGTAAAATTGGCTCTTTCCTCAACAGTTTGAGCTCAGTCATAAAGAACACAGGTGAGTGCGGCCGACGCTTTCTCTCTTGTGGAGTAGCTGTGGATAAAAACGTACTGAGGCGTTGGGTTAAATAAACATCCACTACTTTCATTTGAAATCGATGCTTAGATGATACGTTTGCACTGGTGGTGTTGGAGAGATATTTGAATAAAGAAGAACACAATATAAAATGTCAGTGCTTTTTTTTAAATGTATTCGACTTTCGTTTGCTTTCGGTTGAGCCACGGCACTTTAGGGCCACCAAAAAAAAGTTTAACAAACTCTTACCAAGTGTTTGCTCATGTGCATAACGAGTAGCACAGGATTTTAGGCCCTAAAACTTTAATACAGGCAATTTCAATGTGTAAATCGGGAGCAACATGCCCTCAAATAGACAAAAACAGTTTTCCTGCTTAGTTCACCCCCTTAGTTGTGCTATTAGAGCCTGTAGGCTTTAACAGCCTTAACCGAGCACATTTTCTCCAGTTTGGCTTTACCCAAATCTTGCCTGGAGAGTAACGATGTAATGTCTCATTTGAAAAATAATGCCTACAGATGTTTTTTTGTCGCGTTGTCATCGGGTTTTCCATATTTGAAGTGTTTTTGTCGTGTTTTTGTTGCCCTTGTCTCCGTTTTCTCACTTTTTTTGTGCGTTATTGTTGCTTTTCTGGCACTCTTCTGTTTTGATGCTACTTTTGTCATTATTTGTAATTTTTTGTTGTTGTTATTTTAGTGTATTTTGTTGCTTTTTTTTTTCTCCATTCATCTTTTGATGCTTTTTTGTCTTGTTTTTGTCACGTTTTTCATCGCTTTTTTTCTGGCTTTTTTCTTGCGTTTTCATCCTCGTTTTCGACTTTGATGCTTTTTTTCAAGACGCTTTTTAGATCCGGGTAAAGCCAAACTGGAGAAAATCTGCTCGGCTCAGGTGGGGGTTAAGAGGTTAGCGTCCAGTAATATAGAAACGACTTTGTTTAGTTTAGTTTTAGTTTATTTGTTTATTTGAACTTTACTCTCATCGATGGCTCTGGTCCATGGTCAAACAGATATACTCCACTTTTCTTAACAATAAGAAAACACAATAAATTCTGATGTAGGCGTCACAGAGAAGTGAGATCAGGAAAGGTAACTGTGCTGCTCTCTTTGGGACAGGACCCTCAAAGGACCCCAGTAATCCCTCGCCCGTGGGCTCATCCGCGGACACCACCGCCATCGCCGTGCTGCAGGACTCCAACGCGCTGACCAAGCTCCTCGCTAAAGTGGACATGAGCGCGTCGGACCTTCTGGGCGCGCTCACCAAAGTCCAGGCGCAAGGAGGTCTAGAGGGTGAGAAAACGGCATTCGTCGTTCTTGTCAGTTTCCTTGCTTAAACTCAACAAAAAAAAAATATTTGGGAAAAACTAAAAATGAATTAAAAGATTGATTTACCAAGCGCTTGTGCTCGACATATCTCTTTGGCTCCTCTTTTGCTAAACCCCGTGAGACTAAAACGAAATAAAATGTTCATATTAGTGCAGCTCCAGTTATTGAGGCCGTACGGCGCTCCTGAAAGAATCCACAAGGAGTCTCTTTTTTTCTTTTTTTTTGCCGGAAGCTGCAGAACTGTCTGATCAAACCCAGGGAATTGCATGAACCAAACAGGAATCGGCTGTATGTAAAAACAGAGACGTGCAACAACAGAAGAGCTGTCAGAGGATCACGGAGGATATTTGGATTATGTGCATTTACCAGTATTTCTTGAAGTACATAGTTGTCAGTCTGAGCCCGGCGAGTATCGTTTTTCTTTTTGAATTGAGGCTCAGTTCGGTTACAAACATGACCGTGGGTAGGTTTCTGTAAACGTGCAGCTTTTGTATTATATTTAACCTAGATGTGAATCGTTTAATTTTCTCTCCGCAGGTATTTCTTCACTTCTTAACAGCCCGCCAGCCCGTCTGTCCGACTCTCCCGCTTCAGGCAAGAAACCTCCCTCTCTGTCATCCGCGCCGCAGACGGTCTCATCCTCTGCACCAGTGATTTCGGTCACGCCAGACATATCTCCCTACGAAAGCCCCTCTCAGCCAGAGCCCGCCACCTCTGCCCCGACAGAAACGGATCCCACAGCACTTTCTGATAGTTTAGAGTCCAAAATCCACAGCTTCCTCCAGGGAAATCCAGCCTTCAGCGCATTTGATTTGGACTTGGCGACTCCGGCAAATGCGACAAGTCCCGCTCAGGAAGGGACACCGGTGCGGGACGAGGGGGGGAGCACGCCTACACAAGACGAGTTCATGGATAAAACTGTGGTAGCGCTTAAGCCTAATGAGGCGTCTATTGAACAGACTGTTCGCAGTATTCTACAGAAAACTCCCATTGCAGAGAATGGCAGACCTTATCAGCCCTACCCGTACGCCGAGCAAAATGCCTCCCAGTCAGGAAGTACCGCACCAGTTGCAAATTACCAACAAGTTTTGGCACAAATCGGAGACCTGCCCCCAAGCACTGCGAAGAACATAACTAACATTGTGGAGAAAATCAATGAAAGTGGCTGGTTTAATGCCATTTACCCAGAAGGCAGCTCACAGCAAAGTTTAAACGTGCCTTCGGGCCCATTCGAAAGCAGTCAGCCTGGACAGTACCAGTCAGAGCAGAGGCCACCAGAGGGCGCTGGCATGTCTACTGCTGCATATGGAAATGCGCTACCTCCCCACCCTGGGTTCCCCCTACGTCCCGACTACTACAATCCATCTGCTGCAGCGTCCCGTTTAGCGAGCGGCGTCCCAGAATTCCAGCCACAGCCCCTGCAGGAGCCGGGATCAGGCGTTAGCAGTTTGCTCAGTGGAGTGATCGTCCACGACCATCAGCACAAGTCAGTTTATCAACCGGACGAGCCTCGTGCCCCCGAGTATTTTGACGAGAGGCGCTACAACGAAGATGAAATGTACCGTCATGAACCTTATCGAGAAGAGCATTATGGCGGCCCGCCGGGTTATGGACCCAGGCTGAGGGAGCGCTTGACTCCTCCCCTTTCCCCCGAGGATAATGAATATTATGATTATCAGCACGGGGCAAATGCCCAACACAGAAGGCCACCCCTTCCGCACCATCCCAATATGAGACCCAGAGGGACGGGGCCGCACATGAGACCACCTCCACCGGGGCATCACCTGCGGGGGCATCCCAGGCCCCCGTTCCCAGGCGCTCAAGGTCCAGAGCCCTGGTTAAGAGGCAAAAGGCCAGGGCCAAGGAGAAGAGGAGGCCCAAACTTCCCCCCCAAAAGACCCTTTCCAGCACGTCGCTGAGCAGCAAAGTCTGAGGACGGTCCCACCAGAGATCAAGCCGATCTGAAGCGAAGACGGAAGAGTAAAGAGAAAATGAGGTGGATATATAAATATAATTCACACTTTGTGTTTCAGTTCAGTCTAAACATGTGATTCCGTTTAAATCAGGCAGAGTGAGTGCATGGAGTGAGTGAGTGCATGTTCAGTGTGAGCCTTCAGTCCGGTCCAAAGTTATTTTTGATAAAGTTACAACAGAATGTAATTCATGCAGTATTTCTGCTGTTTAGTTTTTAGCGACTCCTTCATCCGTAAACTAGTCTGCGTCAAATTTTCAATTTTAAAATGAAGCCAGGCTTTGGGGTGAGAATTGTTTGTTATATAAAAGTTTTTTCGTGGATTAATTTGGCGAATTATTTTTAATTTCTCAAGTGAATGTAATATTTGTAAAGCTATGCTTTATATATCGGTGCGAAAAAATCCTTTCGTCGAATTTTCCCGTCTCGTTGAGTTTTTGAAGGAGTGCGACTCCAGAGAAAGGGGTGGGTTATTTTTGCAGCCTCCGGAGAAGAAGTGCGTTCTGGATGAAGATTTTCATCTTCAGTTACATTTTACATTGTATTCACAAATAAAATCTGAGTTTGAAAACCTGTCTGTCTTATTTCTGTGAACCGTGGACATTGTCCTGAGATCATCCAACCAAACCCACACCACAACGCGCCAAAACATGCCACTCAAATCTGAGCCTGTTCAAAAAGTCAAAACTGAAGTACAGTTTTGTCACTGAACAATTGAGCAAAGTCATTGAGACGATCTAACAAAAAACATTTACCGCCAGACCATGTGCATGAACCAAACACTGAAGTCCGCTTTATTTATCAATTCAAAAGGTTTACCAATATGAGACCCTAATGCTCGTCACATTTCTGTGTCAAAGCACTTTTGTCATTAGTTTTTCTGTTCCTCAAGTGACTCGGAGATGTCCTTTCTTTGAGAGGTCTCCAGGTCTTCAGAGCTGTGGGCTTTAAATGCTCGCTCTTCTGTCTCCTCCGTGTCGCTGGTGCTGTTAACCACAGCCAGTGTTTGTGACACTAAATTTAAGTGTCCTTGAGAGGCTCCTGCTCCGTTTTGGCTCAGGACACTGAGGGCAGCTGAATTTAGCCCTCAGACAGAGGCTTCAGTATCAGGACAGTTTAATGAAGACAAAACCGCTTTTTTACTTTTCACAAAAGCATCACGTCACCACAAGGCCCTTACTCGCTATACTGCGCCTGTTATCTCATTATTAGATTCTTATTTGGGGATGAACAACTTTCTTTGTAGTGTAGTTGGTAGTCCTAAAATCAGTCAGACCAGACGCATTGATTTCAGCAAAATCATCTTGAAGTTGAAGATTAAACTATTTTAGTTTCCTCCCTGCGCTTAACATTTTGGAACATAGTCATGGCAGAAGTTCACACATCAATCCCTTCAATACAGTGCCCGCCTCTAACGGGAGACATATTTGATGTGCAGCAAATGCCACTGGACAACAACAATTTTGTCAACAATGTATCGGCTTCTCTTTATTTTCAACACTTTTTGAAAGTGTATGAGCCTCATTGAAGACATTAAACTATGAATGGGATTATGTAGAAAACAAGGGTGAAATTACTCATGTTTTATCTTTTTAATATTATTCAGAATTGTCACCTTTATTCTGTTGTTTATTTTGAACAACAGAGAAGTGAAAACCGTTTCTGGTGACCACATTGTGAAGCTCATTGAGAAAATGTCTCACGTGTGCAGAACCGTAATTAAAGCTAAAAGCAGCTATTTTGAATTTCTTTAAACTTTTTTTTGTAGAGAACATAATTTCATATGTGTTGACGTGTGAAAGTCTTCAGTGAGAATCTACAAACGGTGTAAGAGCCGATGAAAGACTTGATGGGTACGGTCTTTTTTTTTTTTTACTAAATAGATTGTTGTCCAGTAGCATTGGCTTCACATCAAATATGTCTTATGTTAGAAGAGAGGGCTGTATTTTATTTCAAGGCTATCTTGAAATAAAAGCAAAACCAATACGTAAAAAAAAAAAAAAAATCACCCCAGTGTGAAATTGTCAACCAGAAGATAAGTGTTGGTAGATTTTTACATAATTAAAAAGGGAAAGGTCTAATGGTTCTGCTCTAGGATTTTTATTAGGTCTGTACCATCCGATAACCATAGTTGTCTATTTTTTAAGATTATTTCGACATTTCAAACTTTTTTTACTCTTCATTTTGACTTAATTTGCCCTGGAACACACCTAGATACCTGAGAGTTTTCACAAATGTAGACCGCCCCTTAAATGATTAGTAACTACATACTTTTTGTCCCTTTTAGTAAAAAGTTTCCTTTAGTAAACTCGACACCAGTGTTTCTCACACTAGTTCAGGTCTCACTGCGTTAGATAGTAAGACTCCTCTGCCGTTCTTATCATTGTTTAATTTACAGACAAACTTGCTTATATTTTTCTATTCTTTTTGGCTTGTCTTTTGCTTCAAAGTCCTTAAAAAGTTGAGGCTTAGCCCTACTTTAAATGTGGTTTAACCCTAAGTTTATGGCTGATTTAGTCCTGTCATCTTAGGTTTAAATCTAGTGCTCTACAAAAGTATCCCTCTGAATTCAAAGCTCTTCCGTTGTCCTAAATACGCCCGCTATTTTTTATTTATCTGTTTATTTTGGTTTTACAATTGCTTGTATTTCAGCCGGTGTGCCCTCATTTACAGTTTTCCCTGTGTGTTTTCAATATTAATGCTGATAAAGGGTTGTTTTTGTTGCCTGTTTTTGAATGTCACCCGTGCTAACCCGCTCCTCCTCTACCCGTGTGTCTCTCCTCAGGGACCGCGGCAGCTTTGATGTCTGAGATTCGACTGAGGTTTTTTTTTTTTTTTTCGTGCGTTTGTCGGAGCTCCTCTTTGAATCCCGCCGTGATTTCCCTGTGAAAAAAAAAAACACACACCTCTGATGTCTACAACAGCGGCCGGCGAAGTACGTTTCAGAGCCCGCAAAACGAGCCGCGGGGCATCAATACAATCAATGCAGTGTCCAAATACTGTGCATTATTAACCTGTGTCTGTTTCTGTAGATTGGCGGGTTTTGAAGATTAACGGGCTTCGGAGACCAACCGGTGTGAGTATGATCCTTAATCAAATACTTATTGTCACAATTTTCTTTAGTAACTCGCTTGCCTTGACTGTCTCATAACGTTTGAGGTATTCATCGCAAGTGTCTAATAAGGTTTGTATTGTTCTCGTTCAGCAATAAAGTGTTTTGATCAGGCACATTGTCCGTCGTCTTTATCTTCTTTACGTTGACCAATACCGTAAGTTACAGAAACAGAATGCACTGTGGGGTATAAACGATGTTAATATCACTTCATGCTGTAGCAGAGCTTCTCTTCTAGACTGGTGGGATTGAATGTTGCTTTGTGCTGTGACAGTAGTCAGAGCCATTTCCTTACAGTGATTATTATGCAGCTGATGTCCCAGCATGGCAACAGAATCTGAATGAGTGTCGATGTTAAGTCTTATGCCTTCTGTTTAGAAAGAAAAACATGCATACTTCTATATGGGCATTTTTGTTATTCCCTACTTCCACAGTTGTTCCCAAAGTGGGGGTCACAAAATGATTTATACATTTCTGACATTGAATTGTATGTATTTCTGATTGAAAACGGAACATTTGAGTGAAATTAAGCCAAATATCACAACACCGTAACCTTCTTAACCCCCGCCTTAACCGAGCACATTTTCTCCAGTTGAGCGTCACAGTGTAAGGCCTCATTTGAAAGCTAAGACCTACAAAACTAAAGATTCTTCCTCGTTATCATGGTTTACGTTCTTTTCGTTTGCATTTTCATCACGTTCCTGTTGCTTTTTTTGACGTCCCATTTTCGTGGCTCGATCACAGTTACGTTACACTAAAGAAACTGAATGCGGCCAAAACGCAACAAAATGAAAACGTGATGAACAAGCAGAAAAAATGACTCTTAACGTAATAACAAAACCTAGGAAGAAGCGTAGATACGTTGTGTAGGTCTTGGCTTTCAAATGAGGCTGTACACTGGCCTAGAGGCTGTAAACTCCAGTCGTGAAGCATTTAGAGTTGGGTAAAGGTGGAGGGAATGTGTTGGTTCAGGTGAGGGTTCATGTTTTGCACCAGTGTTAATTTCGTCGACTAAAATATTTAGTCTTAATTTTAGTCAAAGTGATTTTTTTGACGACTAAAATTGGACTAAAACTAAATTAAAACGTTTTCATGCGACTAAAACTATGACTAAAATGTCCAGATATTTTAGTCGACTAAAATGAGACTAAATAAAAATGGAAAGGAGAGACTAAAATCATTCAATTTTCTATTGATAGTCTGAAAGAGCCTCATATCATGTAAATTCACTGCCAAAGGAACAGCTCTGAGCTTTGTTCATGAGGGAGCAGCTCCATGAAGCAGGACCTCGATTAAATATGATTATAATGAACATTATAAATACAAAGTCGACTAAATGTGTCTTAATTTTAGTCGACTAAATCTCGACTAAAATTGAAGATATTTTTTTGACTAAAACTCGACTAAAATTCAATTACATTTTCGTCAAAAAACTAAAACTAAATTAAAATATGTTGTCAAAATTAACACTGTTTTGCACCTTCAATTATTATAAATGCTAATCATATTTTTCAGAACAGGGCCTTGAGTAGTTGGTTGAGTGATTTTGGGGGGGTCACGGCATGAAAAGTTTGGGAACCCCTGCTCCTTGAGGTTCGTCTCTACAAGTAAATGCAGTTAAAATTGGATATTGTAATATAAAAATGTGAAATGAATAAACTAAAAACTACCACTGAGATTTGCTACATTAGGCCTACCCTTTACTTAAAGCCCCAATGTATTTGCTAATAATAATCACCGTGTGCTAAGCAAAGTAAGGATGCATATTTCATACAGCCTAACTTGACATATTTTTTTAATCGTGCTCCAGAAAGCGAAACGAAGTGCTGCCCATAAACATTGCATCATGTTGAAAAAAATACAACTAGGTCCTATTTTTAATTCATGTGACCCAGGGATCCCCATTCCCCGACACTTCATGCACAGAAATCATCATTTAATTGGCATGCGGTTTGGACAACATCATTTGTGTCCTTGACTGCCTGTCTTTTTTAAAGAGGTAACCAGCCCTCTCCATTGATTTCTAACGCCCCAGTTTCTAATATAAGTTATTGATCAGTCGGAGGCAGCAAACTCCAGTGTAATATGGCTGTGTACGTTGCTAAGTGCTTTGACCTTTTCCCTCGCAGACCGCCTATTCACAGGTGGTTTGTTGTCCTTAAAAACTACTCAGCTCACTGCCAAGGAAAGCAAATAAAAATCCCCCAGCTCCTAAACCACTTAAAAGGCTCGCGATATATGGGGTCACATAAATAAGACAATACCGCCACAGCCACTCGCCCCATCTTTTATTTACAGCTCGTCACTAGACGCCTTTGTTATTTATTCTCTGTCTGGTGTCTATCCTCCTACGTGGTGCCAACCATTGTGGGAACGCTAGACACGCCACGCGCAATGTAGCGCGCGGTAACATACGTGCACACATGCCCCCGTCCCCTGGCCAATGTCTTTCCCCGATCAAAGCCGAGAAAAGTAAGTCATGCCACGCCTGTACAGTGGGCTTACACGGCGGCACTGAAGGCAGGGTTATGAGGGATTTGGAGACTCGGTGCCAGATGGCGGTAGTCTTAACTCTAATCTGCCGCGGAGATCATTTGTGTTTGCTAGAAATGAATGCGGGGGGAATTAAACTTGTGGTCGGGGAGCCACGTGACTGAACATCTACGTTTAACAAACATGAAAAATAATGTTAATCTGCCCCGCGTCGTGTCATTTTACCCCCCCCCCCCCCTTCTTCTGAGCCAACCAGGTTCAGATCGTGACTGCTTTGAAGTGCCTCGCCGTGCGCATGCTCCGTGCGCGCTGTCATGTGGGCTCATTGTTTACATGCTGCCGAGATTTCAGAGAGGGCGTGTGGACGTACCTCTTTACTCGCATCTCACCTGTTTGGTCGGCGTTGAAACAAAAGCCGAAATGGGCGTTTTATAGAGGTGTTCAGGGGAGTTTGGGAGCATTGGAGTCGCGCGTCCTAGTTTGACTGAGATCGTTTCAGGACCGCGGCCAGCTCCGGGGAGAGAACAAAAGGCGGATTTGCATCTTTTGATGTCAGGGACCGTCTTGCGATTTGTCGCCGTCCAAGGAAACGATAAAATAAAATGGGGAAATCATTCCTATAAATTAAATTTACCTACATTGACTCTAAATAAAATAAAGAATAATACATCTCTGTTTGCAATCAGTCATTTGACTAGCTGCGCCTGCTGGAGGCTGACATGTTGGTGAACTGTCAAGTCATACCTGTCAATAGCTGTGCTGAGTATCGACATACACACCAATAACCAATTATTCTGATAAGATTTTGTAAGCATGAGAGACAAATTAAACAAAGTCATACATTAAAACCTTGAATGAGAGGCCATTATTTAGTGAAATTATGTCAAATTAACAAAGATGACCTTTGATCAGTAGACGACATTACGGCTTTTCATCCTGTATGGCATCTCGGCGGGTTGCACTTATAGCATTCAGCCTTATTCACGCTTTTGTACAATTCTTCCATAAACTCCATAAAGACCCACTTACACTTCTGACAGATTAATCCATTAATGAGAAATGTAAAGTTTCCATCCATCCATTTTCTCCCACTTGTCCGTTGCCGGGTCGTGGGGGCAGCTGTTGGAGCTGCCCAAGTCACATAGCACCAGTCCCCTATGGCTCCTCCTGCAGGTGGTGGGTCCACGGAAGGACGGCCTCATGGTTCCAAACGGGCCTGTTAGTCTCTCATAAAAATGTAAAGTTTGTTTTTTGTTATTTTATTAAAATTACATGTATCATACGTTATTGACATGAATGCATAGAGGTGTTTGATAATACATGATGATTTGTGTGTGGTTTGCCTTCTCCTGGACGGTTTAACAAATAACAAAGCATTTAAAGAATGACCCAGGCAACAAAAAGATGTCATTATTTATAATTTTGCCTAATTTAAAGTCGGCCTTGTCTATACACTTGTAGTTAATAGAGTGGTTAGTAGCATGTGCTCACCATATGGAATGCTAAAATTGGATAATTACTAATAATTTTACGACAACAGCTAGAACATAGGCTATTTATTAGGCTATTGCATTTAAAACTAATTGTGAAGTAGGCTACTAAATTGATCCAATAGGTCTATCCATTTGTATAAGTTCAAGTTCGATGACCTATATTCCGCGTGTTTTAGAACATCAGCTCTTTCCTCGTTTCCTCTTGCCGCCCAAGTGCATTTCTCTCTTGTTAATCACAGCAGGCAATAATGACATTGTAGTAGAGACTGGACGCTTCCATCGCTCTCTCCGTTTCCTCCCGCGGCGCGCGCCTTTGCGACGGTCCCTGACGGCAGACGTCGGCTCGTCCTGCCCAGGGGAGGGATGGGTTTTTTGAGATGGACAGGGAGGGAGACACCGGCTTACGACGTCAAAGCACTACAGACGCACAACACAGAGAGCAAGAGCGGAGAGGAGCGGGGACAACCAGACTGCCACTTCCCCACGGTCCTCTTCTCGGGCGAGCCAAATTATCGCCCCCTTTCTCCGCTGTCTCTCCTCTTCTAGACCCGCCAGCGAGGTTTGTTTAAAAAAATTTCAGAGTAGACTTGACTTGCCCTCCCCGGGAAGAAAAAAAACCAAAAAAACAAAAACGGAGCGATTTGGGATACGAGACGCACATGACGAATAGAGGACCGTCGTTGGATGTATATTGTGTTGTTTTACGCGGGGCCTGCTGCAACCTGTGATTCAAAGGCGCGCTCATCTTGAAACAAATGAACTGAACGCTTTGACAATTGACAACTAAATCAAAAAATCGTGGGGGAAGAAAGAAGAGGCAACACTCGAAAGGCTTACTACTAGTCTTCGTCACGAGTAGCACCACAGGTATGTTTTTTTGTGTTGTTTTTCTCTCCTTTTTTTTTGTGTGTGTGGGAAATTCATATTCTCTCTTTCAACCTGCTCTGATTGAACGCGTGAAATCGCATTCGTGTCATTGTTATTGTGGTCACAAAGCGGGCGCAGGTTTCCAGCTGTGATGACTGTCACGTTTCATTTGAGTGGGATCGGCCTAGATGCGATGTAAACGTCAAAGAAAATTAATCCAGCGTCTCTATTTTGGATTCTTCTTCGCTTTTACGCATCAACTTTGTTACATTTTTTTGCGATATTTATGTCCCAGCGTGAGAAGGGAATAGACAATGACTGCCCTCCTCCCCCCGAATGCCAAGCCACGTTTAAGTCGTAATCATTTCTGCCTCCGGTATTTTCAGTGGGAATTGTATAAAACCCCCCATATATATATAAACTGCCGCTTAAAACCACATTACCACTGGGACCCACAGTAGCCTCTTCAACTTACAGCCCCTGACACGTCCATTAGTTCCTATCTTTTACTGTACAATGAAAGATGACAAGTGGCCAATGTGTGATGACTTCTTCTATGGGGAGCATTACTCATTCCTATATGTCAGGTGAAATGTTCGTGCCGAGGCCTACATTTGATTGAATTTAAGATACATTTTCAGGGGGAACTTGTAAAATGACATTTCAGGGATATTGGGGGGGGGCACTGCTTTTCACAATGGTATTGGAGAACCACTATGCATAATCCACTGCCAGAAAATGAAAACGCCAATGCAATATTTATGCTTGTTTTTAATGTTTAATTCCTTTGTTTAATTATGTAACCGAGCTGCATATTACCTGATCACCAACACACCGTCATCTTGATACAGACATCTTCTTAAGTGTGGAGGGGGCTGTGGGTTGTACATACATTTGCTCTCAAACAGCATTTTGCTCGCTTAAAGTCGAGCTTTGTGCTCTGTAGTAAAGACCTGTTGGTGCTCCCAGATGCTATCCCTCCTCTATATCTGTACTGTGCATGGGGAAAATGGAAGGCAGATTGCATATACAATTATCTTTATAGGAGGAAGTCCAAGTGTTACTGTAGCTCCATGGCACAAAATCAATAAAAATGATGCACTTGGGTCATGATTAGGTTTGAATTGTGGCCTCTGATGGGTCGCTCGTGGCCCACAGCCCCCTCCGCATTTAAAAAAGGTGACATCGTGGCTTGTCTTCTCATTTAGATGTGATTTGAATGTAAAATCTTCAGCTCCGTTGTGTAGCTGTAGTATCACTTGACCAATGAGCGAGTGCTAGGCTATAAAAAGACTTGTTGACTCATTGCGATGTGCCCTGCATCCTTTGACATTGAGCAGTAGGAAATGGGCACTATTTAAAGCGACTAGGCCTGTGCAAAAGACAAAAAAATTATCTAATATCGCAATCACAACTTTCGTTAGGACTCGATTACCTATTGGCCTCGTGTTTTTAATCACAGAGAGTCGAATACAAAAGAGTCAAATGGTGCTGGAGTTTGAAATGAGGTTTATGTAAAAAGGTGTTCTTATCTAATGTTCATTTCATTTCAAGGCTATATTTATTTGTTTTCACTGTGAACATATCTAATCAAAAGCTGAGATTAATCAATATGAGGGGGGGAAAAAGATCCACTTTGCTTTTTTGCCCTGCCCTAATAGCAGCATTGAGCTCTTGTGCTCTGTCTTCTGGTTCGGACTAAACACTGTGGTAAACTTGATAGACTCGGATGTTGATATATCGCGTAACAACTCGCAGCACTTGTTACATGCTCGGCATTGGGTCATGTTTCAACTTCAAACTCCGAAATAGTGCTATATTTTTATGCTCCAGTCTTAAATCTCTCGCGTCTCCTCTCGTCACCATCTGATTCTGCACCTCCCCGCTCGGCCTCCTGTTCTCACCTCCTGTGTGGTGTGAACTCGGGCCCGCAGGCTCCTGTCTGCTCCTCCGAACCGCGGCCAAATCACTGTGTCCTCCCTCCAGGGCGGCACGATATGAGAAAAAACGTGCACTGCCAATGTTTCTTGTTGGAATGCAGATATGATTTGGATATTTCGAGATGCTAAAGGCAGGAAGCGCCATTGCATTAACTGGGAAATGTTTGTTTGTTTGTCAAAAACTGTCAAAACCACATTGAAACGGGGCTGCACGACACATTTCAATTTGATTGGCTGCATTGAGCAGATCACAAAGACCGCGACCACTTAGGCAACACAAAAGAGGGTGTGCATGTGATGTCACAGCATGGCAATGGAAATTAGTGTCAACGTTGAGTTGTGAATTGATTTTTATTTATTTTTTGACAATTTGAGCGTTCTGTTTAGAATGGAAATCTTGTGCATAATCTTTAGCAAACAACAGCATCTTCCGTCCCCACTGGATCCTGTTGTGTAGGAACCCTGGAAAAAACCTTTTGTTAGACCAGTGGTTCCCAACCTTTTTACCGTGAAGCCCCCCGTGTGTGAAAGGAGCCCCCCCTGGTCCAAATCATAAAGATAATGACCAATTTGTGATCATTAGCAAAAAACTGTTTAATCGGGGTATTGTTAAGAATGTAAGAAGGTACAATCTTTTTTGTCAATCAATATTTGTAATTGCAAGTGTACGTACTGTAAATATTGCATCTGAATGTTTGTTGAAGTAATGCTCTTGCTGGCGCTTTACTTGTATTTTATATTGTGAATGGACTTAAGTAAGAATGCTCATTGGCCACTGTATCAACCTGCTGTCACTTTGCCTCTGCCCAGGGACTACAGATGATAATTAGCTTGTAGCGATCTCTGGTCTGTGCAACATATTTGTTGTGCAATGTCCCTGTTAAATAAAAAAAACATAAAAAAATGTGAATACAACAAATAAACACAAACTTGAGTGTGTTCTGCCTCTGTAGCCCTTTCTCAGTCCGATGTACAACTCTTTTACAGCTTAACTTGCTGAAACGTTCTCTCTTTTGACCTGAGCAGACACATTTCCTGGGCCTCCTGTTGGAAACCACCAGTTTAACCATGATCTGAAAAGTGCTTGTGTTGTTTAATTTGGGTAAACTACATTTCGGTCTAACCTAAAACCTTTTTCCCGTGAATGTTCTTGGATGCGTTTAAAAATGGCCACACTGAAATTAATTTTGATTTTAAAACATACATTGCAAAAGTACTACTTGTGGGAAACATATCAATTTCATTTTTCTTTTCTAGAATTGAGCATCTGTGGCAAATTCATCTTTTATATTTTTATTTTTTATCTTCTGGCAAAATGAATGATCTTAATTTGGGCACATTTTCTATGAAGATGTGATTGGACGACGAATTGAAGCCCACAGCAATATTGTAATTTAGCGTCTTGCAATATGCGTCTCACTATTGCCGTTATTACGATACATTTGCACTGTATTATGTAGCCATTGCCTCTCCGCTGTCTCCCTCTAACCCTCCTCTGTGTCCCTCTCTCTCTCCTTACCCCCGGTTACAGACTTCCCAATGAAGGAGCCTGACGCAATCAAGCTCTTCATCGGGCAAATCCCCCGAAACCTGGAGGAGAAGGACCTGAAGCCCATCTTCGAACAGTTCGGGAAGATCTACGAGCTGACGGTCATCAAGGACAAGTACACCGGCATGCACAAAGGTAACTTTAGACCGGCATGAGTAATCGCAAAGGCCGCCGTTAATATAATGACCAGGGCTGCATGATTTGGTAAAATACCGCTATGTGATAAAATGCTACAAGAACATTCTGATAACGATTTTATTGCAGTGTTTTACTTGACAATTTACGATTTACTAATCCATACTCCGCACATTTAAACAAAAAACACACACATGTCTCTTATCAAATTGTGTCGAACCAAAAAAAAAGACTGAATCAGGACCGAAACAAAGTGAAAATGTAACTAAACTGAACATTTGGACTTGGCTGCCGTGTGTTTTTCGTTTTAGGCTGTGCGAGGAAAAAGATTTGTATGTTGTGGCCTCTTGCAGTTTGGATATTGTGTAAGCGTGAGTTCGCCGTTCTGCTGGGGGTGCGACTTGTATATCAAAAATATAGAATTTCATGTTAATTGTCTTCACACTGACCGGCTGGCTTGTGTACCAGTATCTGCTACTCCTGTACCACTGAAGATCGAGCAGCAGAAAGAAAGTTTGCAGTGATGGACGGCGCAGTTACGCCAAGGCCGGAGCGACTTATAGTTCGGAAAATACTGTACCCGTTCTCTTAGTGTGACGTGAAAAACCTGCTAACGATGTAGACCTCTGCAAACATGTGATTCTTGTTGCTGCGCTTTGTCTCTTGAGTTTTGATGTGTTGACACTGTGAACTGCGTATTTTGCTCGACGTGTTCTGCTTAATTATGGAAAATGGTGAGATAATGATTGGAGATAAACACTCTTTTAGTTCAGTTTACGGCGCAAAACAAAAGTCCACATCAAAACAAACCCTAAACTGGGGCTAAAAACAAGACTAAACCGTAAGGAAAATATTTAATTGTCCTTTATTCCTATATTCTAAATGAGTCGATGTGAATCTATTGGTTTTATCAGCATCACAGGGCGCTAATAATGTCAGTTTAGGGCATTGTAGATAATTTAATGTGTTTTTATAAGGCGTCTGCGCAGGGATTTGATTTATCCACAACAACTGCAAGCCGGAAAATGGAAAAAGATAACGTTTCATGTAGTATTTATGTATTAGGCTCGGGGATGATAGTAGCTCTGTAGGCTTGATACCCCAGCGTGCCCTGTAGGTGGCTTGAATTTCCAGTAAACGCGAGCGAAAGCTACTAGCCCTGGTCCCTTTAGAGAAAACATTTATGACACACACAAAAAACACAGCAAAGGCCGAGCAGCAAAGGAAATTCAATAATGTGTTCACGCTGGCTATTCCCCTTTTAGTTTGATGACACATTTAATGCCCATTGCTTAAAACTGATGCCAGGAGTGTCACCTCAGGAGCCACAGAAGAGCCATAGAAAGGAGCCGCCATGTTTTACTTATAATTCATCAATTGGAGGACACTGGAAGCTGTGTGGCCCCAAGCTCTTGGCAAGATACGTGTTGGTTGGCTGGTCATAATAGATAACCTTACACATTGTTTTTTTATTCTTTCAATAGAAAACGTGACAATTCTTACTACTGTGTTAAGGTTAGGGTTAGGAAAAGGGATTTGGTTAGAGTTAGAACAATGTGGGGGGCGGGATCATGGGTTGGAAAGACCGTTCCACAACAGTTTGACTCATTTCCCATTGACTTAACATGGTTGACACGGCGACAGTTTAAAATTGTCCGCCTTCATCTATGCCACTTCCTGTTGGTGTCTAATAAAGAAGTAAAACTATAAACATCGCAAAAACTAAAGAAACCGGAGTTAAATCTTTACCCAAATCTCAAATATAATTGCGTTAACTATGATTTTAGTAAAAATCGTGTCCAATGTGTCATATGCACTTTAACGAGTGGTTCAGGGAGCACGAGACTTCATTTTCACACATGGATTGGCCACAGAGTCCAGATCTTAGCCCCGTTGAGAATCTTCAGGATGTACTGGAGAAGGCTTTGCGCAATGGTCACACTCTCCCATCATCGAGACAAGATCTAGGTACTGGATCTTTTGACATAGTGAATATGTGCAGTAATCAAAATTAAATGCAGTCCCACAGAACATGTGTTCTTGTGACCCTTTTGTGCCGGCTTATTTTGTGGTTAGGCTGTCTGTTAAGATAAAATAAATGGTGTAGAGCACTTTGATGTTGAAAAAAAGCATGAATCAAGAATCACACGTTGCATAATATGTATTCTCACCGACTAAACTCACGGACAATACCTTTCCTCGTCAAACATATTCAGAAATGCACAAGATTCTTGTAATTAACCAGTTCGTATCACGCTTCTCTCCTCTAATATGAATGCCCCTGAGATTATCAGAATGTGAAGTGAAACAAGGTCGCAAGTTAAACGATAGGCTTTTTTATTGCAGTCGATGACTTTCATTAATATGTTTTCCCCATCAGCCCTACGTGGCACATTCACGTTTACCAACATTGTATCAGCAGGGCATGTTTTTCTACCTATTGTGCTGGCATTGGGTAAGCACTGAGCGTAAATCCTTTTTACACTGCCTTAAGAAGTGCGGGGCTTTGTCGAGCTATCCCTTTATACACACACACTTATACTCTCTCGATGTATTTAGTGCCTCCTCTGTCAGATAAACTGAAGCTGACATTAGCCTGCCATTGCTAATGAAGATCTGAGCCCACAAAACAAAGGCTATTGTGAACCTGTGAAAAAGCCCCATCCATTTGAGGGACGTATAGGCCAGGTGGTATCAGTCCTGCTGCACCTATAACACCTATTCTGCATATATTTACATATTCATGATTGGAGCGGGCCCTTAAAGGTTAATGAGCGCCTTTTTCTATTATGTGGATCTGCATACATTTGGCCTATGTTAAATACTCATTGCGACTGCCTGTCTCTGGGCGCCCTCGCAGTTCATGTGACATCTTCTAATGACATTCTATGGATCATTTGGGTCTGGTATCACAGGCAATTATTACACGAAACCCTGATTAGAAGTGGGCAAATAACAAAGCTGCGGTGAAATAGTCTGTCATGAATACATTTGTGCAGCTCAAAACAAAATGTCGTTAGTGTGAGCTACAAAAGTGCAGAAATATTACTTTATATCCTTGATTGTTGGTAACCTGTTATTGACAATGTAGGTAATATTGTAATTTTCCATATCTTCCAAACTACAACAGACATTTTACCTCATATATGATGCATGAACCACCCTTTGTCATGACTATTGATTTTAAACATGTTACAGTTTTTACTCAATGCTTCAACTACCCAATTTAGTTTAGGAATTCAAAGAAACTGGATTATGCTGTTTGGGGGTTGAGGCATGTGTGTAGTTTTCAGGGGATGTGTGAAGTAATTTTTGATGATAGTATTTGTTTGTGTAAGCTCTCAGTTGTACAGTTGTCCGTCGTAATCAAAGGTTCTCACGCCGTCATCTTTACTCTGTAGTTGAGGTGTTTCGCCTCTCATCCAAGAGGCTTCGTCAGCTGCACTAACGAGCCTAGTCTTGGCAGCAGGTATTAAAAAATACAGCAGTGATCATGGTCAACAACGGCGTTGAAAGTAGGGATACCGTTATCGGAGCTGATACAGGAAAATATGATTATGGGTATCGGCTACAAACCTCCAATACTGAACCGATACTAGTTTTGGTTCTCACCGCTTTAAAAACACAATTCTCCTGCTCAGAACCTGGAGAATTCAATCACCGAGTTAGTGTTAACCTCCGCAAATGTATTTTGATCGCCTAGCAACGGCAACTACCGGTAATCAAGGCTGGGACAGAAATTATGATTGGATCACCTAATTAAATAAAGTAGCTACTGCCCGAGTGGCCAAGCATTTCTTTTTTTAGTTTATGAAACGCTGTTAAAGAATAACTATATTATAGGTTATTTGTAATGCACACGTTATAAGGATCTGATCACTTTATGTGAGCTAATGAAGCCTAATAGCCTGTCAAGGATAATTAGTAGAAAAGTCCTGTGATCCTTGTGTAATGTTTTTCCATTAGTTTATTAATATCTGATCTCACACCGGAGAAAAGAGGACCATTCTCTTTTTTCACTAGACTTTGAGAGTCTATTGGTATCGGTTAATATCGGATTTTGGCAGATCCTCAAACCCCCGGTATCGGAAACAAAAGAACTCGCCTCGGTGAAACTAAAACGAAACAATAAAGGTTTATTTTTGAACAGATTGATTGTCGTCTTTAGAACAAAAATGGGTGCTATCAGAACGAGGTAAGCCGGTCTTTAAAAGTCCGCCTGCTTCCAAGAATAAAATAACTGCAGATGAAGCTTCTTGGATGAGAGGCGAAACGTTCAGCTCTTAAACCACACAGTACAGATCAGAATCAGAACAGGTTTTATTGCCACGGTTTGAGAACAGGTTCACAAACTAGGAATTTTTCTCGGTGCAAACGTGCGACATAAAACATATAACACAGAGGTAAGATAAAAATAGGCTAAAAAACTTTAAAAATATAGGGGCATGCATACAAAATATTAAATAAATAAGATAAAATGAAAGTGACATTAGGTAAGACAACAACAATTTGACATTGAACAACAGAGGGATTGTATTTACAGATGTGTGGGCGTATAAAGTGATATTAAGTGATATAAAGTGATAACAGCAGATCTAAGTGTGGACACACCACACAGTGCAAGTGCAGATACATCCACGAGTCTGTGACTGAGCTACAGAGACTTGTTTTTTGTCCATGAGTCTGATGGTTCTTAAAGATGACCTTTAAGAACCGTTGTCTACAATAATAATAATATTGTTATTATTATTATATTGTTCCTGATAGTTGTGCCTGATTAGCACAGATTTTATATATTAAATGTATGTTTTGTCTTCCATTGGTTTAGTTCTCATCTGTAATTGCTACAATTTAGTCAGATTTTAGACCTGCTATGTTTGTAAATTAGTACTTGGTGTGAAAGAATGAAAACAACTGTAGATATTTAACAAGCAAGTAAATGTCACATCAATTATAACCATTCTCCATTTTCTCAATCAGTCTTAGAAATACTGTTGTTTGTGAGTTTGTTGGCCAAATTTTACTTTCCACCACTCTACTTTCACACTCACAACATGCCAGAGGTGATGGAATAAAATGTTTGCTCTTTTAATTCCTTTGTGACGGTGACTTTTCGCGCGATCTCGATGAGTTCGAATGTATTGTCGGATGATTCGTGCACCAAAGGAGTGGGTAGTCTCTCCAGCCCTTGAACATTGTGTGACTCACCGCTTTTTGTCATGTCGGACTAAATCGCAGATACTATGTTCCTATAGCGGCCTTGTGGATTTAGCAGCTTTACGAAGATGGAACTATGAATCACTAACGCACTGAATCCTGCCATTTGAAGATTTTACTACAAATAGTCACTTGCGAGTAGTCATTGATATATAATACCATTTTTTTTGGGGTTCTTCTGCAGACGTATTATGCCAAAAAAGCTGCTTAGTCAGGTCCCGAGGCTGCGTGAAGAGCAATGCACACAAATACCAACGTTTAACAATAGCCAAATGGTGGAAATCTCGCTAAAGCCATTTTAATTGCCCCGAATCCATGGGACTTATTGATTATTCATAGATGCTCCGAACCCAGAGCTGCATGTGTCTCTGCCCACAGGCCGTCTGCCACAACATGACGCAAAAACAGCCAAATATATGACAGGAAAAAAAAACATTATTTGACTAATCCTCTCTCTCTCTCTCTCTCTCTCTCTGGCCTCTAGGATGTGCCTTCCTGACATACTGCGCTCGTGAGTCTGCGCTCAAGGCCCAGAATGCATTGCACGAGCAGAAGACACTACCGGGGGTGAGTCTGGCATTTTTGCTCTTAACCCATTCAGGTATATCTCTGGAAAAAAAAGAAGAAAAAAAAAAGAGATGCATTTGCAATATCAACCATCCCCCCTCCCCGTTGCCCATATCTGTCAGACACCGTCATATCTGCTCATTTTGTTGGTTTATTTGAGCGGGACTGCGCATATCGATGAGCAAACGACAAAGTCAAGTGCTCAACTTTACCGCGTTTCACCTATGAAAAAGCGAATTCTGGAAACTCCTTTTGCCACGGTCTATTTTTATCGACGTGTGTTTAGATAGCTGGCGGTTTTGAAGCCGGGACTGTTGTCTGGATGTCTCTCGCACACAGACACAGCGCCGCCGTAAAAAAGAGAAAAAACAACTAACCGGGTTTGACATGCAAGCCTGACTTCCCCTTTAGCCGATACATGCTCTTATAAAGGTCAATCTCCCCCCTCTGCCCCGCCCCCTCCTCTCTCTCTAGCTCTCTCTCTCACTGTCATCCTCTTACAAGTCCACCCGATGCTGTATAATATGGGGAGAAATCTTATCTAAACCATTTCAATGCAGTAGGTTCCATTAAACATTAACTTGAAATATCCTAGATCAGGCCCCGGCTAAAATGGAACTGAATTCAGAAACTAAATCGTACCTTTTGCGTAGATCTAAAGCAAGAGGCCACCGTTCTTCCATACGGAGATAATGTCCTGAGCTTAGACGAGTTGATGCGTACCCGTCTGGTCTTTACGCGTGCGCTCAGTCACGCAAAAAGACCAAAGGTGTTGTTAGCATTTAGCCTCTCCTCCTCTCCTCTATGGACCCTCAAGGGGGTGACGTTAGAAGCGACCAAGCTCTTCCATGATTTCCCTATTTAAATACGGTTTCGTGAGTAGTTACACAAAATTGAACATTTTCTAAGCGGATAAAAAGGGGGACTATATTGTCCATCCATCCATCCATTTTCTCCCACTTGTCCGTTGCCGGTTCGTGGGGGCAGCTATTGGAGCTGCCCAAGTCACATAGCACCAGTCCCCTATGGCTCCTCCTGCAGGTGGTGGGTCCACGGAAGGACGGCCTCATGGTTCCAAACGGGCCTGTTGGTCTCTCATAGGGGGCCCATTCACTCTCTCGTTCATACGCCAGTGTACGCAGACACTGGAGGCAAGGAGGGTGAAGTGTCTTGCCCAAGGACACAACGACAATGTGCACCTTCAGGAGGCGGGATTCGAACCCCTGACCTTCCGATCATGAGACGACCCGCTCTACCATCTGCGCCACCGTCGTTATCGTGATATGTATTTTTTCATATCATGATATAGATTTTAGGCCATATCGCCCAGCCCTAGAAAGTTGTGACTAAATCGTATCTTTAGCGTAGATCTAAAGCAAGAGGCCACCGTTCTTCCATATGGAGATAATGTTCTGACCTGAGCGTAGACGAGTTGATGCCTTGTACCTGTCTGGTCTTTACGCGTGTGCTCAGTCACGCAAAAAGACCAAAGGTGTTGTTAGCATTTAGCCTCTCCTCCTCTCCTCTATGGACCCTCAAGGGGGTGACGTTAGAAGCGACCAAGCTCTTCCATGATTTCCCTATTTAAATACGGTTTCGTGAGTAGTTACACAAAATTGAACATTTTCTAAGCGGATAAAAAAGGGGGACTATATTGTGAGGCGTAATAACACCTGAGGAGCACTTCGACGTCCGCGCAATAATCGAAGTGCTCCTAAGGTATTATTACGCCTCACAATGTAGTCCCCCTTTTCAGTGATTTTGCGACACAGCCAATCGTCACCTCTCGCAGATGTGGCCACGGTGCTTGTTTCGTTACTCGAGTAAAAAAGTAGAATAGAAATAAAAGCTGCTCAGTCACATTTTTTTTTTACGCAAGTATTAAGTATTTGCTGTCTAAAATCCTCCTGTATTCAAAGTGGTGAAACTCTGTACAGCAACCCGACGGGGACAAACCATTCTATTCCTTTATACAGCATACACACCCTTTCAAATTCCAGTAAATGTAATAAGTGCTCTACAAAAGCACTACTCAAGTAAAGTACAAGGTCCTCCAAAACTCAATTTAAATACAGTGCTTAAACCTGGTGATGTGATTGACGTTACAGTATTAGCAATATCTCTTCCGTCTGACTGAGATTTACACGCTTTTTCACTCGCACATCCTAAAAATGTTTACTTAAAGGCTTGTAAATTTGGCTTTTAGTTCGATTCATCCTGATTTGATTCCAATTTTGCCTTGTTTTAGTCCTGACTTTTCTAAATCTTGATCTTTTTTTGACAGTCGCGTCACATTTTTCGCTTAAGTCTAGTTGTTTGTGAAAGGGTTCTGTAAATATTGTTATCTCAATATTGGAGACAGTTATCGAATATCGCAGTTTCCTCTCACACTGTGCCCCCCCCCCCACCTCTCTCTCTCATGTGTCATATGTGATGCATCCAGACATGTTTATCCCGTTTTACCCGTGAGTCACAGAGCTACATGTCACGAGTCCAAACGGCAAAAGCGGATGGACAGTCGAAGCGGCGTCGACTTTGCCAGCCCGAGTTCCTTCTGATGTTCCCTCTCCCCTGCTCCTCTGAATCCCAATCAAAGTTAAACCTGGCGGCATTAGCATATAGCCAGGCAGCAGGTGTGCCGCCAAATGTCGTTGCCGGAGCCAAATGTGACGTGACAGGCGCGTCTCTGTAATAACGGCCTCATAGTATATGAAAGACAAGGCGGCGAGAATTGCTAAGACACCATGTGCTGTGCGGCAGACGACTGTTCCTCTTTTCGCAAACACGCCTCTGCCCCTGTTCCCTCTGGGTTATTTTGGTGGAAATCTATCATTCACTACTTCTTTTTTTTCCCCTCTTCCTTTTACTCCCGAAAGGCACGACAAAACTGCATTTGAATACAAAGCAGTGTGGGACAGAGCAGACAAAATTCATATATGTTATTTTAGGGACTATTTTTGCTCAAGCTTTCAAAGAAATTAGGCTGTAACCCTTAAAAGGAATACCTATGAAGAAAAGTAAATCCAATTCTCCGTGGAATCTGTACCAGGACTAATCCAGGACTACGGGATGGATCTAAACCACTGCTCCACCGAAGCATCAGGGAAAATTAACAAGTTTTAAACCAGGTCTACACAATCTTTTTTGGGTCATTTTGATCAACCGCCTCCCAAAAGAAATGTCTAAACTGCATTTGAATTTGCCCCTCCTGGAACCGCCACCTTAACATGGTGGAGGGGTTTGAGCGCCAGAATGATCCTGGAGCTCTGTTGTCGGGGGCTTCGTGCCCCTGGTAGGGTCTCCCATGGCAAACAGGTCCTAGGTGACGGGTCAGACAAAGAGCGGTTCAGAAGCCCCTTATGAGAGACCAACAGGCCCGGGTAGAACCATGAGGCCGTCCTTCTGTGGACCCACCACCTGCAGGAGGAGCCATAGGGGCTGGTGCAATGTGACTTGGGCAGGTCCTACAGCTGCCCCCACGACCCGGCAACGGACAAGTGGAAGAAGATGGATGGATGCATTTGAATACAAAGCAGAGGAGGGCAGAGCAGTCATATTTGATCAATTCAATTAATTTAGTTGATTTTTAGTGACAATTTATTTTCTAATCTTCGAATAAATTGAGCTGTAGCCCTTCTCACCTCAGAACAAATTAGGTTTTCAGAATATGAACAAAATGAAACATTTCTCCATGGAGCCAGTTTTAAACCTGGACTAAGCCAGGACTAGGGCTGGGTACCGTTAAACGATATCAGTATGATGTCAGAAAAAAAAAGTTTAGGTAAAATAAAAGGATTGAACCCAGGTACCCGTTTTTTTTTTTTTACATATCTTTAGAGACCAGTGTTGATGCCTGTTGGTCCAGGGGCAGCATTAAAAAGCATATGACACAATAGTTTTTGTTTTCTTTAGGGATGTTTATAGTTTCACTTCCCTGTTGTACGGCGACAGGAAGTGACATAAAGAAAGGCAAACCATGTTGAACTGTTGCCGTGCCAACCATGTTAAATCAATGGGAAATGAGTGAGTCAAAATGCGATGGAACTTTACCTCCATCAATGTCACTTCCTGTCAGCAGCTTCAAAATTCCAATAAAAATAATGCCCCACATTTTTTCATTAAAACTGCTGCTTTCACTGAAATGAAATAATGATAATTATGCAACTGATGAACTTGCTCAGTCAGCTCAAATAAATGATACAAATTGAAAAGAAATGGTCTTTTACGGCATAAATTAACATTATAGTCTGGTTTTATGGTTGCAGATGACAAACATTTTAGTATCGGTATTGCAAACCAAGTATCGTTACGGTACCGGTATCAAAACAATGTAACGGTGCCCAGCCCTGGACTGAACCGGGCCTTTACAGAATAAGACTAAACCACTAGCTCGACGCCGCTCCCTGTTCTTTTTAGGTTATTTTAGGGGAAATCCATCACTCACTTGTTTTTTAGTCCCAGAAGACGGAACCAAACTGCATTTGAATGCAAATTAGTTCAGGAAATAAAATGGGAAAATGGCACAAAGCAGAAGCCATTATGCAGAAAAAATCATATATTATTACTTAAATCACCTGAATCCACAAAACATTCTGATTGCAAACATGAAATCCCAGCGCAATATGATTCCTGTCCCTTTGATCAAGTTGACTTTGCTACAGTGACGGGATGCGCGTCACCAAATTATCATTATAGCAACGTCCACTTTGCAATAAGCCACAATCTATTGCAAAATCACTTAGGTCTTGCTGAAAATGACTTTTTCTTCGCGAACACTGCCTGAAAACTGAAAAAAATATGCTAAAGTCCTGTTTCAGCCATGATGTTCAATTAAGTTCCCATTTAGCCTTGTTTGGAGTTGATTTAGTTTGTTTCAATTCTTGTTTTGGCATAATTTGATGAAAAAATAAAAAAATCTTCTCAACCCAAGTATAATGAAACTTCCTGCGTGAAACATTGCTCCGGTGTCGTTATTGCAATATTGAAGACCGTTCTATTCTCAGTTTATTCTCCTATGGCGCCCACACCGGTATTTGTTGCTGTGGGCGTAGACAGTACTGGTATAGGTACCGGCGGGACGCCCCCTGCACCTGCTTCAGCTCTGGGGGTTATTGGCTGACTATTTGCTTGTAGTCCCGGGACAATGGGAAATCTGATTGTCAGCGCGACAGTAGGCTGACCTTTGCGACCTCTCGAGGGGGATCAGTTAAGCCCGGTGCCCTTTAGCGCAAACCCCCACACCCCCGCGCTATTAACTGCACTATATGCTGTCTTTACCCTCTTCCCCCAGGACGACGGGGTCTATACATGCTTGACTCCTCCCCCTTTTTAGGCCCCGAACGAGAGAGGGGGGGGGGGGGAAACATCTTATTAGCTTTCGAACACGCCCCGTAGGATCAGCTTCGCACCATCCCCTCCTCGCGACCAGCTGTGGAGTAATTGTCAGATAATAGCACCTGCAAAAGCCAAAGAATAATTAACTTTGGCATCTCGGCGAGAAATAAAGCAATTAGAGCCTCGCGCTGGGAGCTCCAAGTAGAGACGGGGAAGATGTCGTTAACGCTTTTTAAAAATACATTTGTGGAGAGTGTCGGGCTACTTTACCTTTTCTTATTCCCAATTTGTCAAAAAACGTAATAATGTACAGGGGTTAGGAAATGGCGAGCTGATTATGGGTCTTAACATGAACTGAATTTAGACGCGAGCAGGACTAAGCTAGAAAATTGCAATATCGGATGCTCCGTTTGTCTTTTTAATCGAAACGAGCCCAAACCTGAACTTCCGGGCCATGTTTAAGTTACCAGGCTCTTTCAGCTGTGTTAGCAAAAAAATTGATTTGGCGACTTACTGTGGCACTTAATAATGTGATGATAATAATCCGGCGATGTACAGTATTATGCAGTAAGTTTTCTTGAATTTATTCTCCAATTGTTAAATTCAAAGTCTAAACAAAGTCTCAGCCTGGTTTAGACTTGGTTAAGCGTCAAACCGTGACTAATCCAGATCCAGACCAGATCAAGTCGACGGGATTAATGCTAAACCCTATTGAACTACGCCAGGACCGGGCCAGAACTAAAATGTCTCCTTTGAACCCTTTCAGTTTTACTTAGATCCGGAGTTCTGTCTTAAAACAAATCCGATAGATGCCGATGTTGTGACATATAGCGGGCGTTCTAGGTGTACGCAAGAGTGCTGTTCTTTTCTCCCCAACCAGTTTATTTCGATACAACAAAGCATATAGGGACAGTGAAAGGGGGGGTGAGCAGATGGCAGTCTCAAAAGTGGCTCTTGTCCCTTGTGTTGCATTGAACAGGTAAAAGAAAAAAAAAAAAAAAAGTCTCAGACCGAGTGCATGAGAGGATATAGAGCGAGTTTATGCGAAGAGAAAAGGAGGAGGGCGAGTGTGAAGGGAAGTGTTGGGATGAATTGAGAAAAGTGCGTCTGAGGGGGGGGGGGGGGGGGGGAGAGAGAGGGAGGGATCTGTAATAATTCGCACCGACAAAGAAGTGCGGAAATACAGACAGGCGGCATCTTCTGTCCGAGTTACTGTGGTATTACTGAACACTTTCATCAACAATGGGGCTGCGCAAATTGGAAACATAATACATAGTTGTGAATGATTTTTTTTCTTTCTGACTAGTTTTGCGTCATGTGATTAGATTTTCCCTTTTTTTCCCCCCCCAAGTTTTATGCACTGTCTGACCTCGCTGTGGCATTGTTTCAGTGAGCTTCTGCAAAGTCAATCCTGTCATCTTGTGTTGAGGATAGGAGAGTGTGGCAAGTGTGCAAAGCTTACTCCAGCACGGCCCGAAGATTCTCAATGGGGTTCATATCTGGACTCTGTGGCCAATCCATGCGTGAAAATGAAGTCTCACTCTCCTTGAATCTCCTTGCCTGTGCCATCAGGGAAGAAGAAATCCACTGATGGAATAACCTGGTAATTCAGGATATTCAGGTGCCAACTTCTGATTTGATCAGGCAGTATAGTTTTACCCGAAGGAAACCTGGCTTGCTGCCTTCAGTGCTTCTCCGATCCTCTGAAACGGTGCACTGCCTCCTGGGTTTGCCCCCGTTTCAGAGCGTGGTGTCCTGCACTGGTCAGCTCCTTCCTCTTCCTCCTGCGCAACTCCCTCCGCTCCACAACACCACCGTTCACCACCTTCTCCTTTGTCTCTTCCCTGCTTCCTGTAGCGCCTTTTGTGACGCCCCCACTGTGCTGCAGGTGTGTGTGTGTGGGGGGGGGGGGCTCTTCAGTGTTTAAGAAGAATAAATGTGTAGGTCTCAAACATCTTTAGCTCAGCCGCTAAACGATTTGTGTACTTTTAAAAAGCCGCTTTCTTCAGGACCATTATGGACTCTCTGCAGTAAAAAAAAATCCGCTGAACCTCACAAAAACACGGCAAAGTTGTGCAACAGTATCCAGTAAAACAACGTGGAACCACAAATGCAGTGCGCAGAAAAAAATGACAAAAAAACACTGCTGTACCAAGAGAGAGGGAGTTTGCTGTTTGTTTATGCATCGCCATGGCGCCAAAATAGATAAAAGTACCTAAATGATTGCAGCTTTTTAATTGCGGTAAACGTTGCTACTATAATCTAATATTTAGCATTTTTTCTGCGCATTTAGTCGGTAGGTTGATCTAAGTACATTCAGTCCGCTAATATGACAACTGACGACGCTAAAAGTAGCATTTGAATGGAGAAAATGCTGCAAAAGGTTTTCACCAATTGCTAAAATGCACCAAAACCTTTCATAGCGGCGCCGAAGGATTTATGTCTTGTCGCTGCATTTTCAAATGCCACTATAGCCTTTCGTTTATAAGGCCTTGTGTAATTGAGAAGTGAAATTGAATTATCTGCGCCGCTCATGAAAGTTAATAATCAGGCAATTATGTCTGTACCTTCTAACTCAATTTCAGCTCGACAGCCTACGTGACGGGGTCAAGTCTTACACTTTTCTGAACGAGGCGGTTCCCAGTTTAATACCTCTGTAGCCCTTTGTTTATTGACCCCTTTTCTTGATTGGGAATATATATGGATCATTGAATGCAGTACTTTCTCCCTGTGCTTTATTAATCTCATATCTCGTTTCATTACAGTTTCCTAAGTAATTACTCTATCATTAATCGTTGGTTTCATATTGTTGTGCATATTCAGCCTCAGATAGTGTTTGGATTTTGTCCACAGCAACATTAATATCATGATGTCTTTAATTCATCAATTATGTTTCACCAAAGCCACCGAATTCATACTTTGAGGGTTTCTGTGGTAACTGGGATAACAAAGAATTATACATTTTAGCCCATTTAAATACTGACAAGTAAATACATTTCTAGTGGGTTAGGGTCACTTACAGTTGTGCTCAGAAGTTTACATACCCAGGCAGGATTTTTGATTTTTGTGTGTGACTATTTTTCAAAGAATATGAAAGATAACACACACAAAACTTCTCACTCATAGCTAGTGGTTGTGTGGAGCCATTTGTGGTGAAAAAGATGGAGTTAGCTATTTTTAAATCATAATAAAAAAAGAAAGTACCAAAAATGACCCTGATCAATAGTTTATGATCAAGAGGAATGGGCCGTTTTACCAATAGATTATATACAGAACCTTCTCCACAACTACCACAAAAGAATCCAAGCTGTCATTGATGCTAAAGGGGGCAATACACAGAACTGGGGTATGTAAACTTTGGATCAGTGTAATTTTGGTACTTTCTTTTTTCATTATAATTTAAAAAATGACTTAACACCACCACTAACTATGAGTGAAAAATAGTTTATTTTCTTCTTTCATATTCTTTGAAAAAAAATACAAAAATTCTGCCAGGGTATGTAAACTTTTGAGCACAACTGTGGTGAAATTAAGTGTAATGACATATGGGTCTGAATTGATCATAAAAAGTGTAATAATCATCATTGCACTTTTAGTAATCTACTATTGCCATCTTTCCCTACATTACCATTTAATTGCTGTGTTGTAGAGTGAAGTGTGATCAATAAAGTTATCCTGGGAGAGTTTTGTTGCTTTTTAGCTTGTGTTAACAATCAAGAAACAGATAAAAAAGTGGGTTACTCGGGTATAAAACGGAGTATTACAATAATCAGGAGAGTATTGGACCTCATTATGGCCAACGGTACAGTCTTAGTTGTGCTGTGAAGTGCTGCCATGTCTCTTGTAGTGCTTCAAAAGGGACCGTGTTTCATTCCCTGTGGTGGTAAGCTACATTTTGTCGCCGCAGACTCTCACTGATTTACGCATAATATCATGACGTGTTGCAAACCAAATCACAAGATGAAATTCCCGGCCGTACTCGACTTGTACAGTGATTGCAGCCGCCCCTGGAGCAGCAGGTCCAACTGTTGAACCACGCGGCAAACAATCCTCTTCAGAAACGCGCTCTTAAGCTGCGCTAAATCGTGCCACCGACCAATCTGTTAATTCTGAAGACAATAGTGATTTAATAATACAATTGTGCTTGAGTGGGACGTGGCACCGTTTGCCCCTGCAGCGGGGGTGGGCAGGTGTTGACGGCTAATGTGGTTTAATGCAAGGCTTTTGTTTCAAGCTGTCTGTAAATGTCTATGGACCATAATGCCAGGGAGATTTAGTGAAATTGAAGGCCACGGTGCAGATGCTGTTTCCAAATGCACAATGATTAAGAAAAAATACAAAAACTGGTCGAGGAAAAGAAAGTGTCAAGAGTAAAAAATGTCTGACTTTTGCCTCCGAGAGCGAGAAGAGGCGAACCCAGTATGGACGACGATGTTTAAATCTTTTTGGTACGATTAGGAAGATACAATATCCAGTCACTAAAACAATACATAATTCCTTTTTATTGATTGTGTAATATAAGGGTTTTGTGACCTAATGCAGAAAACTTTAGCCGTGGATTGGCAGCGGCGCTTCTGTTGGCTGTACCGAATGTGGAGTGAATCAAAAATGGTCAACACCTTTTCTTTAGATGTTCTCATGCATTATCTTCAAATGTGAAACTCATGCTTTGCCCATTTCGTAAAAACGTGTGTACTTTTTCTGCTTTAAGTGCCATAGATCCATCCAAGCCAGTTTCTCCCCTATTCACTCAATTCATTATCACCTCTGTGGTTTTTATTCAAGTCCTAGCGGAAAACAGCCCGTTTTGAATGGTGGATTTGACTAAGCCTGACATTTACTCAGCCATAAGGACTGTGGGAGCCGCAGACACGGGGTTTTATCAATAGTCTGCAATAAATGCATATGCTAAATATAGCCCAGGATACGAGGAGGGAAGTGCTGCTACCAGAATGCTCTAATTTGTGCTCTGTGTGTCTTCAGCTGTAGACATGAGCTGTGGACTGGCAATGCAAATGTATTATGCTTCTCTTATGAATATGGCAATTAAGAGGTATTTCAATCTACAGAGTCAGTTTTAGTTTTAGTTTAAATGTAAACGGTCTATGTCGTTTGTGTGGGGGCCATTTTGACTGTCTTCTGCATGTGTGCCTCCGGTCCACATGGGGCACTGTGGTTTCACGCTGTACAGGGAGACACACCAGACACCGCCTTATTCCGGTTTTCAGGCTGTGCAGAGAAACTTGTTGTTGACTTGTTGGTGCAAATGAACATTGGACATTTTACACAAATCCATCGAGTGTGCATCATATTTTAGCGGCGAACAATTTCCCTCGTTCTCTGCTTGGTGAACGGTTAGAAGCGACCAAGCTCTTCCACGTCTTCCCCATTTAGATACGGTTACGTGAGTAGTTACACGATCCAAGTATAGTTAAACAATGTGGATTTTCTGAGGCGCAATATCACTTTAGGAGCACTTCGATGTTTGAGCAGTAATATCTTCAGAATTCTTTAAGAGCGAAAGACCAGACAGGTACGCATCAACTCGTCTAAGCTCAGGTAAGAACATATCTCAGTATGGAAAAAACGTTTGGCCTGTTCCTTTAAGCAACTTCCGTACACCTTCAAACAGTAATGTCTATTAGCAACACTTGTATTTAATATGTAAATCGTAAGTAGATACTTCAAAGTTCATAGAGTCCTTGGTTTAACTTTGTACATTACAGCATCAGTACATAGGATAGGTCTATTGTCATTGCAAAATTAATCACAATCTTTGAAAGCTGCTCCCTTGCATTGCAGCATAAAACATCAATCAAAAATCTGTGAAACTCTATCATTAAAGTCATTTCAAGAGCTCCCCGGTGATTTACGCACTGGCCTCATCACGTGTCCAGTTAAACTTCCAACTGGGCCTCACCGCCCTGTGGAATAAGCTCCATTCGACAATGACAAATACATCTTTATTGTGTTCTTTTCTACTAAATTATTAATCCTGTGTCATATGTTGCTGTAACCGCCTGTACGTTATTCCTCGTTTTCATACATCTTGCTGTTTTAAAGTTTTAAAGTGGCGCTGGGGAACCCTCATCTGATCATGGCCTCGTTTGTTGTTGACGTCTGGCCATTGGCATTTAAAACTGGGGACGGTGTTTTGGCATGAGGCAATATCAAGCCTGACCTCATGGAAATCTCCCTACCTGAACTAAAGGGTTTTACCTGGATACATCATTCATTTGACATTTAAAGCCACGTCATTACGGCTCCGGCCACTGCTGTCGTATCCCTAACGAACATGACTGGATCGTACTGATTAGTTTCAATACTTTAGACATGACTTACTTTTTTATCGAGCAAACTCAGAAGAACTCGATGATAGATATTCAAAGCAGGTGTAGTTCATTGTATAACCTTTTGCTCGTGTTCGTAGGTAATGTCAAACCGTAGTGCCTGTAATAGACACATTGCCACCATCATCGAGCCATTATTTCCAAGCCATAAACCGCCAACCGACGCATCTCTTATTCCTAATGTGAGAGCGCCACGGCGTATTTAGTGATGGGCTTTGGAGGATCAGGATTGCGTTGTCATTACTGTGTCAGATTGTCAGTGTAATGTTATACCAATAAAGATTTTAAAGCGTAAAATACTCACATTAAAGGTAATGTTGGGAGGATGCGCTCGCTATTCGTGGCGTTAATGGGCTTCACCACAACGGAACTGGGGTTTCCTGAAGTTTGCACAAGTGAACGTTCCTCATTTGGAAGCTTTTGAAAGGCCTGCACTTGCACTGGTAATTGGGACAGGTGCCGGGGTTGGGGACGTCGGACAGGGCTCCTCTATGTTCATTTCATGTTCAAGACCTGACACCCATTCTACTTTAATTGTCCTGGTAACTTTTACATAACGGACTTTGAATTGTAAATAAATCAATATTACGATCGTTATCAGGCAACAACAACAAAAAACACAGCAAATCAATGTTAATTTGACCATGTTTACCGTATGTCTTGAAAAAGGAGAGGTCCCCAAAGAGCCAAGCTATGGAGGTGATGATGATAAAGTTTCATTATAGTTTGCAGATGTTTCGATCTGGTTTGGTCTGTGTCAGTGCACTTATTATATAGATGTGTTTGACAGTTCCCCAAGTTGTTTTGTCGCTGTTTTATTTACTTTAGTGTTATGTCACTCTATGGAGGTTGTTGCCTTTCACCAACAAAATAGTGCCATTTTGGTCATCATCTTCCAGTAATAACATTCGATCATTACTGAAATACACTGCCTGACCTGAATGCTTTATGATCTGAAGTTGCTGACAATCCCCTGACGACCTGGACATCCTGAATGACCGGATGATTCGATCAGTGAATTTCTTCTTCCCTGACGGAGAGGCATATTCCAAGACGACAATGCCAGGATTCATCGGGCGCACTTTATGAAAGAGTGGTTCAGGGAGCACGAGACATCATACTCACACATGGATCGGCCACTACAGACTCCAGATCTAAACCCCATTAAGAATCTCTCTCTCTCTGGGATGTGCTGGAAAAGGCTTTGCGCTGAGGCCACACTCTCCCATCATCAATACGAGATCTTGGTTGAAAAGTAACGCGACGCTGGATGTAAATAAATGTTTTTGACTTTGCAGAAGCGTATTATAACAATGCCGCTTTCTGTAATCAAAGCCAACAAAGAGTCAGAGCCTGTGGCAACTTATTTGTTGATGTTTTCTTCTCCCACAAATGTTTAACAGAAATACACACTTTACCCTTCGGAGAGTCTTTGTGCGGCCTGTCAAACCGTCCTCTCAAATAAATGCTCGTAATAACCCCCTTCATTGCAACTGTTTTTCATATCTATATGAATATCTTGACTTGGCTCATCATTTTGAGCTTTAAAATGCATCAAAACAAAAACAATCCTCTTCCTATGCCCTCCACAGGACGCAGCCGTCAGCCCATACGTCACCTTTTATTGCACAGTTATGGCGACGTATGGTTCTGACACACCGCAGATGCCTATTTTTCTTCCCGGCGTGTGAGCTCCAACGCAACCCTTTCGGCAGGACTCTATGTAAGCACAGCTCCTCGGTGGCGACGTGTCAGCAATCGCCGCTGTGATGATGATGATAGCAATTAGCGCGCCTCTGAGCTCGCGCGCGCAGCTTGATGAATATATTGAGAGTTAAGTGTGCATCCATGCGTTTACGTCATTTGCATAAGCGTTCAAAAACAGACACATAGGTGCTGCAGGACGGAGACTTGTTGATGGGGAAAGAAAAAAAAAAACACTCAAGTTATGTATGTGTCCTTTGCCAAGTCACTCTGCGCCTATTTTTATTCCATTGCATTCTTTTTCTCCATTTGAATTCATTATTTCCCTATTCTGGTCAATAGAGTTTGGTATTGACTGTCCAAGCCTGAATAAAGGTTTAAATAAAGATTTAAACCTCTGTTAAATGAACCCGGTTTCACTGATCACTGATCTTTGGCCCTCCAACCTGTATACACCTCGACATGCGGCCCTCAGCGAAAAACACCCCTGCACTACAGCGTCAGAATACGATAATTTATCACCATTTCTCTTAGCTACCGTGCACATTTTATGCAGTTTCGACAGCAGAATCCCGGTCCCTTTTGTTGTCTATTGTTTTTGTTATGACAAAACAACGTGCCCTAAACCATGGACAGGTTGCAGGGTAAACACTCATTGCATTGATCTCTTCAGTTCGGACTAATGTTGTAGACTATAAAAGGCAGTCGCTGTATGAACTGCAAAAAAGTATGCTTGGGAACAGGATTTTACAGTACAGTAAATGATAGTGCCGGTGTTGCTTTCTGGTTAGTAACTGAAGACCGAATCTGTTGTCTGTGTGGGTTGGGAGAGGTTGAAGGTGAAAGTAATTTTCTGTTCATACAACGTTGTCACATTTTAACAGAGCAAATGTGTGAAGTGTTCTTTCCAAAGGCACAAATACAATATGCAGTGGTGTGCAGGGATTTACCATGATACAGTGTGGTTCTCTCATCAAAAACAGCCCAACGATGGAGCAGGCAGCACGAGTTAAAGCTTAATGCACTAACAATGATGGTTGTGTTTTTATTAGCTGTGGCACAAGATTTGATTCACAAACATGTTTTTCAAAGCGTACTTCTTGGATATTGTGAGTTACCATTTCAAAGAGCCAGTCTTTGAACGGCTCTTTGAAATGAACGAATCCCTGAAAAGAGCCGTAAATCCCATCTCTAAAACCTCTTCCTTTTCCCAATCAGCCTGAAGTCCTAGGTCTCCTCTCAATCTCTTGCTAAACTCAATCTTTCATCGCAAAGTAAAAACACAGCTTCACTACAGCCAAACGGGCCGCAGGGTGTCATTTTTCTCTTTATTGAAACAGCTGCGCAGCGAAGGGGAGCAAGAGGAGCTTATGGTAGCTCACTTGGGGATCAGGAAGTGAAACTACTGGATATTTTTTCATATTAGCCTTTTCTAACCAACAAATGGTACGACATGAAGATGTTGGACATTAAATACCTGTAAAAGGCGTAATACCCATTTGTTAAATCACAGTTAAACCTTCTGAAACCCTGTTTTTTTAAGAACTTTTCAATCCATTATCACTTGGTGAATACAGTGCACCTGCTTCAGATCAGATTAGAAAGGCTTTATTGCCCTTATGTCTATGTTCTTATTGGGTGACAGTCGAGGTTTAGTCGACTCCAGACAGCAGGTATTCATTTGGTCCTCTGTAGTTTATTAGCTATGCTTGTTCTGGCCATTGTGTATTAATCCCACACATTAAAAATGAGTCTGGGGCAAATTATTCACTAGAAAGCAAATTATTCATGGCACTTTTTCCCCCTTACAGTATGGGAGTCTCCAACAGAAATGACAGAAAAGGATAAAAAATGTCTGTCTCTGTCCTGCCCGTCACTGTGGTCCCAATGTAATGATGAACACAGATTGGATTTATAGAGGTGGCAAATGGGTGTGAATTAGACTAAAATTGGATAACCCGAGCGGGGGGTCCTATAGGGAGAGGTTGTGGGGGAAGGGGGGATGGAAATGAATGAAAGTTTTACATAATGAAAGGGGGGCAAGGGGGGGCTGTAGGAAAAGGGGAGGGGCGCACTCGTGAGGTTTATCTGTTTAAATACAGACATCTGCCATGGAGGGATACTGTGTTTTTAAAGGGGGGGATGGGGCCAATGATGATGTGGGAAAAGTGGTGGAAAGATGCTGTCACGTTGCCAGGTTGAAGGCATTGAGGCTGGTTGATTGTTTGTTTCTTTGTGCTGTTTAGCTGCTTGTTATGCCTTGATACTGTATAATAACATAAGATTAGATGCAAGATTGTTCCCAAATTTTGAGGAATGTTACACAATACTGTATCTGTGTGCTTTTGGTGACCATTTATATATTTGTTCATTTGATTTGGATTGAACTTTGCATGTTAATGAACACACAGATTTGTAAACGTCTACACCAGATTGTAGCTATCGGTTCATTTCTGTCCATTGTTCTGCGTTCACACTCACACACGCACACACACACTCGCATTCATCCTTGCCCTATTGTACGTGTTTTAGTGGAAGGAGAAACCAGAGGAAACCTTTCAGACATGGGGAGAATATGCAAACTTCACAATGTAAGGCCCCAGTTGATCGAGGAATGACGCATGGGACTTTCTTGCTTTGAGGCCAGCGCGCTATCCACTGTGTAACCCTTCTTTATTTGTCCCAAAATCCATTGTTAAAGGGCCTACAGTGGGAGGGAAACGTATGTGAACGCTTTGGGATTTGTCACATTTCTGCGTAAATTGATAATGTGGTCTGATCTTCATCAAAATCATAAGAACGAGTGTCTGCTTAAACTAATATCACCCAAACAAGTACATGTTATCATATCTTTAATGGCCATAACATGTAAACATTCACAGGACAGGGAGGAAAAAGTAAGTGAACCCCAGGAATCTCGCTGAACTGCCACAATTTTGTAAAGAGGAACGGTCCAAGATTCATCCTGATCGTTGTGAGCGTCTCATCTGCAACTACAGAAAAGTAGTTATTGCTGCAAAAGAAGGGTCAGCCAGGGGGTCACTTACTTAGTCCACGCTGTTGTGAATGCCTCAGGTTTTTCTGCCAAATATATTGATAAACTTGAGAATTTATTTTTCTATTGATGATAGTACGTCGTCTAGGCCCTGAGGCAATAAAACAGCCCTGCACCATGACTGTTTTACGTCACGGGTAATTCCCACGATGTTTCTTCTTGTGCTTTACTGTCTAGACTTCCTCATCAAACTGGTTCTGATTCTGTCCGTGGCCACACTTTTCTCCCTCGCGCTGATTTGCTGATTTAAAACTCCAGTCACTGTTGCGCAAAAGGAGGAAGTGCACTAGAGTATAACTTTGCTTTGTCATGAGTCAAAAATACAAATACAAAAATATCACGCTATGGGATATGAAGTTGTTATAAAAGCTTAATAAATGCATGATATGGGACCTTTAACGTGCTGCAATCTGACAAACGTGACAAAAAACCTTTACTATTTTGACTCTTCAACTTAACTAAAACAACTATACAGTAAATAAGTAAATGGAAATGTCTATAATATATACGCTCCGTTGTTAAGCCGTGTTCCTTAGTAACGAGCCGAGGAGAAGACTTGGATCTTGGGGTATAAAAAGACGTGATAAACTGTGCCTACATCAGAGTTGGATCATAACTAATCAGGTATAAACAGGGAGACTTTTTGAAATGCATAGAAGAGTGGAAGTCTGCGCACCCCTGACTGTGCTATACTTCGAGATCCACTGGTCCAAACCACGTGAAATTGGCCTTCCAGCGGAGTTTCTGACATCAGCCGTGAACGCAACCTATTAGGGCCTCTTTGAACTCCCGACCAAATGAGACGGCGCTGACTGACATATAGTGTAAAAGGCTCGAATTAAAGGCAGGGGAGAAGAAAAAGCCCATTCTGTACAATTGTTTTCCTCCGCTGCTCCACTGAGGCGAGTCAAACGTCGCTTGACATGAATATTTAACAGACCAAACAATTGAAAGTCTTCGCCGGTTTTGTTATAAATGTACTCTTTGATATTCTCTATACTTTGGAGGATTTTTTATTTTTTTTTGTAGACCGGCTGTCTGTGAAGAAAGGGGGGGGGGGGACGACAACTTGAGACTTGTCAGCTGCCGGACGGACTAGTGAAGCCTGCAGAGTGGAGAGACGGGTTGAGGAAGTGGCTTAGACATCGACAGAGGATCATTGATTCAATATTATCGGACTGTACAAACCTCATGCTGCCAGTCTCTCTGTGTTCAATTGATTTTGTGTCTGGCTTGAAATAAAAACACAAAGTGCGAGTTTAGGCTGGGAATTTAGTTTTTACGTATCGGGGTAAATTACACACGGCTTCGCGCGGGGACGCAGAGACCAAGGCTACATTGCAAAGAATTAGCAACTTCTCGAGAAATTGATGCCTCCATTTTGGAAATGTGATACTGAGCCACAGACAACAGAACACAAACTAGCTCTACACATTTTTTTCAATAGGGATGTTCACATTTGCATCTCACAGAGGAAAGTAGTAAAATGACCGGAAAAGCATTTTAAAGTTTTATAAAAGTACATTAGAGTTTTAGAAATGTTGAGGTGCATTAAGACTGACGGCGATGTCCTATGATTCATGTCTATTTAAAGAAGCTTCCCTTCACAATGAATCAGGCGCGGTCCTGCTGTAGTGTCCACGCTGGCTAAAATCTTATGAGGCAAATGCTGTGTGAAGCGCTTTGGGTGACTGGTGGCACGCGAAAAGCGCTATCCATATTGGATTCCCTCCCCCTTCCCTTCTCTATTCGCAGATACATTTTAAATTATGAAGTCGAAAAATGCTGCTAAGCAACAAAAAATATCTCATTATTCATTTCAATGAATTCAGTTTTATCAATTGAGCATTATCAAATATATGTTCATAGTAGGTGGCGGTAGAAGGGAAGGGGAGAGTTTAGCTTCCTGACAGCCTGTGGGATGAGCTTGCCCCAGTCATTTGGACCTGTCACTGATCTAGAGTCTGCAGTGTTTGTTTATTTGGTGAGGGCAGTCTATGTGGACACACCGGATCGTGGCCACAAGTTAATTTAACTCTGTTCTCCCTGAGGCAGGTCTGACGCGGCTGTGAGATGAGTGTGTGGCAGCTCCCTGTGGGACAACCCTGTCCGCTCTGTCGCAGGAAGCACGGCCTTGTCCAGATCACTGTTGAGCCAAAAAAACACTACGGTTTTACACAGTCCATCGAGAAAAAAAGAAGCCTCGACAGACTCGTGTAACGTCCTGTTTCCCGTTGCCAAGGGTTTTATGATGGACCTCGACAACAAACTGGTCGGAAAACGCAAGTGATTCTTATATTGGTTCAGCAGTTCATAATCAGTTTTCTCTCAAATGTAAATGCTGTTGGATCTTTAATCTGTGCGCTGAGAACTGAATCCTAAATGTACATGCAAGTTGCAAATCATGGTTAGATTATACACGCGGAATAGTTCAGCCTTATTGCACACGCTGTTGCCTTTGAAACATTCAATCTGATAATTTTCTTCCTCTTTTGTGGCTAATTTGTTTGTCCCCTCTCACCACCCGTTGATCCCCAATCATAATCTCCCTTGAAAGACGCCACCGACACCGTCTCCATAAAGCGCTGTGGTCGTGAAAGCGTCTGTTTGGCTCCCTTTGCCTTTCTGCCTGTTACTGTGTGACTGTACCAACATTCACCTGCGCGTTCCTCACCCACCGGTCCCTGTGTGAAGTGCTTTGGGCTTGATGTTTGCGCAGGTGAAGAAAAAAAAGAAAACGGGTATAGGTTGATGTCACAATGTGTGTGGTGTGAGATTGCTTTGTAACTCGAATCTCCTGTTCATGTTTATGGCTAACGTTTTCTAAAAAGGGTTTAAGAATGTCTTGTCTGTTGCCGCTAATGATGTAACTAAAAAAGTTATATTATTATTCAATCGCAAAGGCCACAGAATAGACCGTTCTCTTGTTGATATAACCCCAACAGCCTTCTCCAACCTGATGCAGATCTTATAAAACACATACAAAATCTCATACATTCATTGTAATTTTATCGTTACAATGGAAAAAAACTGGATTGGGACTAACTTATTATATTTTTCTGTCTCGTTTCATTTATTTTGAGCGTTCAAGAAGACAGTTCAAACCAACTCAAAATCAGGATAAATTTGAAGCCATAAGATTGAGATTCTTTCCAGTGTATAGTAGGACTTTGTTTTCAGGAGCTAGAGACCCGCTGTGTGACTTTGGGGCCCTCAATGTTGGTCCTAACCCCAATATTGGGGATGATACTCAAAATGAATGCTGTGTTTGTCGACAAAATAGAAAAACCCCGTCACAAAACACAGTCCGATTCGACATTTGTCCCTTTTTTTTTCTCTTTCTTTTTTCATATATCTTTATTTTTATTTTTTTTAAATGGTGCTTCTCCTATTCTTCTCCACAATTCCCTGCCCTCCATCCGAGTTTTGGACATCACCCCACCGAAGGCCTACATTACCACCTCAATACAGCCAATTTCCACCTGTGCTTTCTTCGCCCCTCGCTATATACCCCTCTGTGAAGTGCGTCCCGGCTGGGCTTGAGTGCTTTTATTGTCGCGAAAAGAAAAGGGGTGGGGGGGTGGGGTGGGGCGGGGGTAGTAGGAAAGGCGAAAGAATAAGGGGGTGAAGGGGAGGGAAAAAAAAAAAAAAAAAAAAAAGCAGCCGCGCGATAGAAATAGAGCAAAAGGGAAAAGCGATGGGTGGGTATAAAAGGGGAGGAGGAGGTTGATTATGGTCGCAGGTCCCGTTGCCGTGGAGACTGGGAGGGGGGAAGCGGTTGCCTGGAGACGGAGGAGATGCGATGACCAGCCGCTGTGATGTGATGGAGCGGAGATGGAAAATTGTCTTTGGAGCCCCCCCCCCTTTTTATATATGTGTGCGTATTTATCCCGTGTCTATCCCGTTTGGCTCCACCCAGATATGTCCTCCTTCTTAACTCTGTCCTGCCTCCATCCAAAATGAAAAGGGAATTGAAAAAGAAATGATGTGTCTATGATTCGAAAATGGAGCACTGAGAGGGAGAATATTGTTGTCGGATTGGACGCATTTCTAAACTGACATATGTGACTTCTACCTTTATTGTTTACAGCCAGACAATTCACCCAGTACATAGAAAATAAAAGCTTTTATTTCTGTTTGTCTGTTTTTAGTGGTGGAAAAATAGTGCGAGTAACATGTCCTTACTCAGACTCGTAACGTTGCATCTCCTCTCAGGTCTTCTTCTAAATGCCTTGGGTTTGGTAACGCACGGCAGAAATGGCTTTGTCGGTTTCTAACGGTCCATTATCGTAGCGTGTCTCGGTGTGTGATTTTTATATGTAACGCACTTCGAATCCGGATAATCCCGGCTTGTGCTACAGCAAAATGCACATTTAATCATCTCTAGAACATCGAGGTATGACCTGTGATGTTTATGCAACGTGGCTTTCATTTCACACGAAAAACATCTATTGCTTTTTTTGACCCAGTAGCCGTAGCAAGTTCACAAACTTATGATGAACTTCATTCCTCAATGCACAAACAAAAAACAAGGTTCTTCTATGAATGTGGTCTCAAACGCTTCTCCTTCACTTCAAACTAATACTAAATGCTCTATTGCCCCTTAGCTGTTTGAATATTGCCCCACAAAGAGGTGAAAAGAGCCTGTAAGTGCTTCTCGACATGAACATACAGACCGCTGTGCCATTTAAAAGATGCCCTCCCACCTTTTACTTATGGATGTGGGTGGCTGCGAGGTCATGCATTAGGACGAGGGTCGACCTGCGATGTGACTGGATAATCTATGGCTTTAATATCTCATAATCCGAAGAAATCCCGGGGGAGTGGGGGGGGGGAGATTATGTTTGCAGCGGCACCGACTGGGCCGACCCACACGAATCAACCGTAATGTGTTTTTAGTTGAGTCATGCTCCGGATATAGCCCTTTTTCCTTTTTTTTTTGTTTGTTTTATTACTCGCGTCGTTTTTAGACTCGTCGTGGAGCAGTCAAAAGCGAGTCGTGGGCCGCGGTTATAATCTGTGCAAATGGGAGAGGAATTAAATGCGCGTGGCTTTGTTGCTCATGTTAGCGGAGCGGGTTTTGGCTCTGCACAATTTGGGAGTGATTTTGTAAACAAGCTGTAGACAGAAAGAGGGAGTGCGAGGCGAGAGAGAGAGAGAGAGAGAGAGAGGAGCAGGGGGCTTTGTGGAGAAAATTGTCTATATTTTCTGCACTGCAAAATCTAACAGACTTTGGGAGGGGGGGGGTTGTCGACGTCTTTGACCATATAGTTCTGGACCGGTCCGAGATTTGCTTGGCTTCTTCTTTTCCTCGTTTACCCCTGGTTCAGTCCTGTCTTGGTCCTCATTAATTATTTCATTATCTCTGACCTGTCCAAAGTTAATTTCTTACAGGGCTGCATAATATTATTATTATGGCATATTAGGTGAAGCCAGAATATACTGCAAAATGAATATGGCCTTCTGACTGAGAGTTTTGGAATAACAGCTTATAGCGTACGTTTTTGTCACAAGTCTTGTTTTAACCCAATTTCATGAAAAAAATAAACATACTGCTTACAAATGTTGTATACATTTAATGGAACATACTGTGTAGACGTGGTTTAGAAAAATCAAATGATCGAATATTGCATTTTTCCTCACATTGTGCTGCCCTAAACTTACCCCTGGATTAGACCCGATGTCGTCCTTTGTCAACCCAGTTTAGTTGTACAATAAAAAGTCTATATACTTGTTGTTTTTTTCCTGCTCTGAACAAATTGATGTCTCTCCGATGTTGAAAATCCACAAGTGTTTGCAATACAGTCATACCACTGCAGCAGTAGCATAGTCTAAACTAGTCATGCCCCCCTTTTTAATAGTTGCAAATGGAAGCAGAATCTAACGAGGATCTCTCTGCTGCTCATGTTAGCGGAGCAGGCTTTGGCTCTGCACAATTTGGGCGCGATTTTGTAAACAAGCTGTAGACAGAGGAAGCGGAGTGGGGGGGTGGTGGTGGCGGCGGTGGAGAGGGGCGGAGGAGGGGACAGAGGGAAATGACGGTAAATTGTGCGTTAGCGGTTTAGCCTCGGAGCGAGATTTTCTTTTCTTTTTTTTTTTCATGGCTGCATCTGCTCTCGAGGCATTCAACAGGCTCCATCTCTCTTCCCTGCCGTTTCTCCTCTCATTGCCACGTCTTTTATGCTGTACAGTTTTAGTCAATGCATCTGCCGCTATTCAATTTGCCCACTGTATACACGCCGTAGTTGTCATTGTTGCTCAAATCTTTAATTACATATAGACTATTGCTTAGAATTCATAATTCATTGGGTCTATAGATTTCTTAATGGCACGCCGGACATAGCCTCCTAGTCTTCTTGCTATTTCTATACATTACCCACGCCCACATTTCCTCTGTGTACTTTGTGGGATAACTGTACTCTCTTGTGCCATTGATTACAAAGGCAGTGCACGCCATTCGTTGTCGTTCAAGGACATCGCAAAGTGCTCCACCTCTTCGTCTCTTAGTTATAGTTTGCTGCAGCAGATTTTGAGAGGAAAAAGAATGGAGGAGAGAAACGAGGAGGAGAATCACTGAATTGTTTAATATTTAGAGCAAAAAGTACATAATGGTCAGCAGACCTTTCTATGCCACTATAGAAAGATCTGCGTTCACCACCACTAGATACAACAAATACCAGTTTAACATTTACTATTACTAAAATATATTTAATTTTGTTTATGTAAGTTAATTGAGTGCTATTTTAGTGCACATTGTATTTTTATTATGCTGGTTATTCGTATAAGGCAAGCCATGTTTATTTATACCGCACATTTCGTACACAAGGCGCTGTTTTCATATGTCGCTCACCATTTGTATAATATTTTCCCCCAAAATATGGAAACTGAGGGTGGGGCCTAGGAACATTTGACCTTTAACACTTGTAAATGCATGTATTCTGGTGCATTTTCAGGCCTTATATTCTGCCTAGGGCACCGCCTGCTGGAGGGGGCGCTGAATTGCGCTTACATTTTTGAACCCCGTGCTCCCGCCATCTACAACATCGTCAAGTTTGGGACATAACTTTAGAACAAAAGGTGATAGAGGCCGTTTGACATTTAAAGCTTTCGAACGAGCTCCCCCTGGTCCTTCTACGCCTCCGGGGAGCTACGTAACATCGCGGTGAATATTCATAAATTAACTTCAGAAGTAGCGGTTCCTCTCGAACATACACTAACTGTTGGGCACGTTTCATGATGCACATGTTTGTGTTATTTTTTCATTTTTTTCCATTAATAGATCATCACAATAAAATTAGATAAAAATTGCCTTTTGTATATCCAACGTGTGTCCAAAATGATCGGGATAGGGAAACACAGCAGCAACAAAAAGACAAAGGCTTTGTGCATGAGTGCCAGAGAAACACACCGAAATATAAATGGAAATTGATAAATTATACTAATGGTGTTTTTCCCTATTTTTTATTTTTTTTATTAAATGAAGCTTTTTTGGGGGGTGGAGGTTGGGCAAAAGTTCAATCTTGCCTGGGGTGCCAAATTGGCCCTGCTTATATTGTCTTTAATTTTGTGCCAACAGTGGAATCTGTGCCAGACTTTTGGAAACTATTTACAAATGTCTAATAAAAGACAAACTATTGAGTATACGTTTGCAACTGAGAATATACTTTAGTTTAGATATTAGTTTTGTTATTAAACCTATCCAAGACCCAAAAGGCTATAAACACCTGTGGCTGAACAATAATATCTACACAAACCTCACAAATTATACACGTTTGCGTCATGAATGAACCGTATAACATGTTTCACGACACCGCGTAATACTTATCTGTTCACGGCGTCTCTTTTTTTTTTTTTTACCGAGAACTCGTGACGGGAATGAAATGTCAGATTTACATGTTTTCAACCGGAACACAATCGATCTTTCGTAGCAGCAGTAACGGGGGGGGGGGTGTCTGACTCGATTGTTTGCTGATCATAAACCCGTGAAAAAAAACGACAGCCCACAGCCCGCGCTGCCCTATACACTCGAGAGCTCCGCCGCTTATTGACTATACCTCCTAATCTCCCCCGACCTGGAAGCCTCCTCTGCCCCCCAGTCGTCGCCGCCGCGCCCCCCCCCCCCCCTCCCTCCGTCTCCCGGCTCTTGTTTATACCTGGCCGTGCGTGTGTGTTACGTCTGTGCGGCGCTCTCATCACGGGGTTGTCATGACGATGGTTGCCGTGCCGATCTGAAGTGGCACACACCGAGCCCCGTCCATGGCCGCCGCCACCTCTCCTCTCCTCCTCCCTTCTCTCCCCTTATACCTCTCCTCTCCGTCTCTCTCTCTCTGGTTCTCCTCTCCTTGTGTATATTCTAATTCATTGCTCCTCCGTGCGCGCCATCTGTCACACGTCCCCCTTATCACCGAAGCCGTGCCCTTTAATGTTTGTGTTTCCGGCTGGGGATGGGGGGGGGGGGAGGCCACGTTGGATTTTTACTGTATAGCATTCAGACAGGTTACGGGCCTCCGCTATACTGCATCAATAAATCATGAAGAAAATAGACAAGCGAGCACTAAACGTCCGACTGTGGGGAGAGTATAGTCGGCGTTTGACGGTGCGTTGTGCAGGTTTTTATGGTTTTATTATGTGTCCGGGCCTTAGCTTTCAAATGAGGCTTTACGCTGGCTATAGGCTGTAAGCTCCAGTCGAGAAGCTTTTGGATTTGGGTAAAGCTGAACTGGAAAAAAATACGGTCGATCAAGAGGTTAACAATAGTATTACTTGGCTTTGTAGTCAAATCAAAATTACTGTTTGAATAGTCACAATAGCAAACCAATTAAAAATGACTCGGATTATTCATGCGGTAAACAACAACAACAACAATACTACCACCATCACCGTCACCATCCGGGTTTAACTGACTCTTGTGATCTGGGGTTGCTCAGACAAAACGGAGATCATTGTCTTTGGCCCACGGACACAAAGACAAAGTGTTATCAGACACCTGGAGTCTCTCTCTCTAAAACCAAAAAATCAGGTTAGAAATCTAGGAGTAATCATGGACTCAGACCTGAACGTAAACAGCCACATTAAAGCAATGACATCATCAGCTTTTTACCATCTGAAAAACATTAAGATCAGAGGAATTAGGGTCAAAACCAGACTTGGAGACACTCATCCATGCGTTTGTCTCCAGCAGGTTAGACTACTGTAACGGCTGCTCACTGGCCTTTCTAAACGAGCTGTTAGACAGCTGCAGAACATCCAGAACGCTGCTGCTCGAGTCCTGACAAGAACCAGGAAATACGACCACATTAGTCCAGTGCTCCGGTCCCTGCACTGGCTTCCTGTCACTCAGAGAATAGAATTTAAAACAGCTCTGCTTGTGTACAAGTCGTTTCATGGTTTAGCACCAAAGTACATCTCTGACATGTTAGAGCCGTATGAACCATCTCGGGTCCTGAGAACTTCAGGGAGGGGTCTCCTGGTGGTTCCCAGGGTCAATAATAAACACGGTGAGGATGCGTTTCAGTTTCATGCAGCTAAAATCTGGAACAGTCTTCATGAGGATGTGAGACAGGCCTCAACTTGATTTTAATGATTGATTTGATCTGTTTTCTTGTAATTTTATGCGACTGTGAAAGCACTTTGAATTGCCTTGTGTATGAATTGTGCTCTACAAAAAAACTTGCCTTGCCTTGCTGCGGTTGGTCAGGTCAGCAACACTATGTGCCCAAAGAACGAGACCAGCTGAGGACCTGAATATCCAGAATGACCAGGATTCTTTGGGCTCACATTGTGAAAGAGTGATTCAGGGAGCATGAATCAATTTCACACATGGATTGGTCACCACAGAGTCCAGATCTCATCTCCATTGAGAAGCTTTGGGATGTGCTGGAGAGGGCTTGGCGCAGTGGTCACACTCTCCCAACACTGGATCGTTTGACATTGCAGAAGCTTATTGAAACAATGCCACCGTGAATGTAATCAAAGCTAAAAGCCGGTCCAGTGAATGTTTAGAGCGTGTGAACTTTTTTTTGTTTGGTCTGGCAGTGTATAGTACATTCAGTAAGAAACATAAGGGGGTATTATGCAAAAACTACTTTTGTTATTATGCAACCGTGTTTTCTCATCAAAAACATACCTGGAGTAGTGTTTCGTGCCACTCCTGCATCTTTGAGTAATTTTGGAATTTTCCCCAATGGTTATTTTAGCACCGCAGCGACGGCTAGTTCTTGCATCGGTGTTTTGTGCAGTTTATGCTTCAGTTTGAGCGGACGTGTTTAAAGTCTAATCTAAAACTAATTTTATTCACATATTTATCCAAAAGTAATCCTGTAATTTGTAATTTACCTTTATGTAACATTAGCTTTTGATCGAGTCGGTATTGATTTAAAAGCGTGTTTGCACTGCTATAAACGCACATGGGAGTTTTACACAGAGGTTATATCCGCTAATACAATGGAGCAGGAGAAATTAATAATTTCATATTGGGCATTGATGATAATCTCAACTTTGATGAATGGGCATATCGCAATTGCCTTATTTGAGACTGGACTATTGTTAATTGCGCAGCGAGCTCACGCTAATGTGCAATCTTCTATCTATTATTTTGCAGCGTTTTGTGTGCGTGCTGTGATACATGGTGAGATAATGTAAAATTAACCGAGGCTATAGGCCAAGATTAGCATGTTTTTTACTGCCGTGTTTAAATGTTTAATATGGATTTTATTTAACCAGTATCAGTGAGCATTTGCAAGCCACATATTTACATTATTTCTCACCTGTGTAGTTACCCGTTACCCATATGCTTAAATAGGCTTTTCATTGTATCAAGTTAGTCAGGCTTTGTTAGTGGTATTTTAGGGGTTGTGAAATGTTTTTTGTAGGTTTATAAATGTGACGCTTTTTCTATGACCTATACAAAAACAATATTTTCGTATCGCTTTATGTTAAGGGCTGCTCGTTAAAGATTAAGCATTAGTGATCTGTTTAGGGCTACAGATAACAGTTAGGGTTAGAGTAGGCCATGATAGCTGATAATAGTATAATGAGCAGCCTGTTAATTCATGGCCTGTTAATTACTAAGCTTATGAATAATACCTTATTAACCTTTTACACATGCACAATAGGTGAATCCTCCAGCCAGATGATTCTGACCTGATTCCAAGGGTCTAAACGCATCACCTCCACCTAATCTCAATTAAACGCCTTTAGTAAACTCCACTATCCTTAAAGGGACTAGATGGAAGTTGTCCTTGTTTTACTCATTACTGCCACCTCAGGTCTTACGCCAAACTGCAGTTTCTATATTAAGCTTGTGCATGACGGTACTTCAGAAGACCCTTACGAGAAACCAACAGGCCCGGTTAGAAACGTGACCCATCACCTGCAAGAGGAGCCATAAGGGAAGGGGTGCTATGCGATTTGGGGCAGCTCCAACAGCTGCCCCCACGACCCGGCAACGGAAAAGTGGGGGCAGTGAGTGACAGTGCACGATTTTAGTAGCAGTTTAGAGGAGGTAGGATATACATAATTAAACATTTTTAAGGTTAGGGTTAGGTTTAGGGTTAGTTTAAATTTGTTGAAGCTATAGCATTATTGTGTGGGAGTTTCCTGTGGAAAAGTGGAGCTCCACTGATCACGTGTTCGTCCATTGGCTGCATTCAGACCTTCCTCCCTGAATCTGCCTCAACATCTGGCGTTGGGTACCCAGGCGTGGCTTTGTGGTTGGCCACTGCTCATTATGGGTTATCCCAGCGGTATCGAAGGATGGGTCAAATGCACAAACTTCCCTACGGGGACAATAAAGTTCACCTTAGCCTTAACCTTATTACTTATAGTATTTGAACTAGAGCTTAACGATTTGGAGAAAATATGTAATGGAAAAATGTAATTAAATTCAGGTCACAGATTTTCGGACATGTCCAGAAGCTTTTACATTTAAGAAAACAGAAATATGAACTGATAAACAAATATAAACATGTTTAAGTTGATATAAACATGTGGCACACATAGGTGGTTAAAAGAGGAGGATATTGTAGTTTTACGAGAAATAATTGCAGCCTTTCCCATTTGCTGCTGTTATTCAAATTAAAATGTTCGCAAAATTGCAATTAACTTTGTAGCCCTATTTTAAACCTTTTGTTCTAAAGCTTATGTGTATGGGCACTCTCACTATTCAGTACAGTGTAAGAGGCACAAAAGGATGTTTTAACAGAGTGATGTCATAGTCACCTTTTACTCATTTAGTTTCAAGGTATAATAAAATGTATAGTTTTTAATACAGTGTTCCTTTACATCACTGCAATGTGTAAATTAGTCGTCCCACACCATTAAATTGCCTGAGCCGCTTTGTTAATAGAGATTTAGACACCTATTGATGATCTATTCTGTTCAGCGCCTGGTGATTACAGCGGCTCAAACTTGTTCCTCTAAATCTTTTATCACCAGAACTGATAGGCTCTTGGTCCAAAAAAAATTCTCATTTTATTTTACTTTCTTTGTTAAAGTGGAAAATAATAAGGCTATAATGGAAATAATTATATATTTTTTTTAAAAGGCAGTTGCTAAAATTTAAAAACGTAATTTTGCTATTCACACTGCAAATAAGTGTTTAAGTAGCTAGCACTCAGATCCAACAATAAGGGGGCCTTTCTTTGTGTTGGCATGTTCAGAACAGAATAGGTTTTATTGTCAGTGAAGGTACGTTCACAAAGTAGGATTTTCTTCTTTTTTTTTTCTCAGTGCAATTTTGCAAAGATGAGCTACTAATTAAATAGATAATAAGTCTATAAGGGCATGCAAAAAAAAAAAGGTTAGAATAAATAAGATTTAGGAAAATGATCTAAATAGACAAACAGTGGCGTGATTGGTGGATTTAGAAATGTTCAAAAAACCACAGACATCAAGTGACGTGAACAGCCACTTAGTTCAAATAGAGTGCATTGGAGATAACAGGTTATTTAGTAGTCTTGAGTCTGATGGCAGAGGGGAAACATTTTCATGTGGAGGAAGAGGTTGTAATCTGGATGGACCTCTTTCCCGAGGGGAGAGAGTCAATCGTGTTCTCCCCTTGTCTGGGTAGGGTTCCTCCGGGCTAATCCACCAGCTAAGTAGACCAGACCAAGATCCTGCCTCAAGATCTGGAGATGGGTTCTCGGGCAGTGCTGCCGCCAGGTTTTGCTGAAGCGCTGGTTAACAGATGGACCAAATGCATTGGACAAATTGCCTAAGGGGTATGATTAAGTCGACGAAATACAAAAAGAGAAAGACCGAAACAAAGCAGCCTCTTGCTGATTGTGATAATTGTCAGGTGCTTTTGTCCCAAGGTCCGCAGCGGCTCTATTCAAACCCCAGAGAGAAAGATATAATTACAAATACGACACTGATATCCAACTTGGTGAAAATTACTATGCTCCGAACATTTCTTTTGACTGATTGAGGATGATTTTGACTCAGCGCTCCGCCGTCTTTCCACATCTTTTGCTATTAATTGGTGTCATCAATCGAATGCATAAAGAGTTTCCCATATTAGCAGGTGGCGTAAGACCGAAGGGTGGGATTTTGTGCATGCACGTCCCAGCTTCGGACCTCAAGCCCGGGCTAAAAGATCAATGGTGTCGTCTGCCGTTGACCGATCACAGCGGATCAATGCGAGACGGAGCGGCCCAAATGTCACGCGCTCCATAATTAAGACCTTCGTTAAGCCACAGTTAACATAGTGTCACTGTGGGCCGGGGAGACATCATCGCCGCCTCGTCATAGACTTTCGCTGCAGCCCCTGTTATACCAGGAAGTTCTTGTTATCCAATACCACATTTTTTCTCAGTGTAAACCTGCGTATGAAAGAGACTCAACAAGTACAACACATTTTAAGCTAAACAAGGTCTGTAGGGCTGATTTTGGGGACAACTTGTACATACTGTGCAACATTTCATTCAGGAAAATAGAATGACATTTTTCTTGGTAACTGTGACTTATAACTTTGCTGTTTCGCATTGACTACAGGCATTGTCAGTGTTTAGCTGAACATTAGGAGCATGTTTACAACCGCTGGTTTGTTTGTTTTGAGTTTTACGACAGTTTAGTTTACCTTTAAAGTCTCATGACCTAAACAGTTTCCCATCTCAATTCGGTCTGAACCTGGTCTCTTGGTGCGTTTCAGGCCACTGGTAACTGGTAAATTTCCCACGTCCCACTTGGAAACATGCCTTGCAACGCTGCTCAAAGTGGTCATCACAATTTGTAATCTCAGAGCTCTCCAGACTGCTACGAGTTTGGATACGAGATGAAGACAGTAACGGCGGCCCCCAGTGGAGGCGCACAGCTAATGACAAAACTGTAACAAAACCACTGCATCAGTGATATAAACCTTCATTTTGCTCACAGCTTTCAACATAACGTTATGTTGCATATTTGTAATCATATCTGGTTTGGAGAAACGTTCATATAACGTTAGCATCATATGAGCTAGCTGTTGTAGCATCCGCCGTTTTGTTAATTCACCTGGAACGCTCTGAGGTCGTAAGTCGTCATTTTCAAGTGGGAAAGTTACCAGTCGCCTGGAACGCACCATAAATTCACACGTTGTGAGGCGATACAGTTGTTGCTTGAGTGTTCTCAGAAAACTTGAGGCCCAAAGAGTAGGTTTAGATACAGAAAAGACTTAGTTAGGTGCTGTGAGAGAGAAAGATGTTGATGATTGGAAAGGCAGTAGTACAAAGATGGCGCAACATGACTTGACATTTATTGTACAGCAAATTAAATATATCTGGCAAGCCACTGGGGTTTGGTATTGCTCTAACCGCAAACTTTATGATGCAAGAGCCACATTGGGATTATAAATGGCCAGGAGGAACCTCGCAGTACAGTTCTCAAATAGATTGAAATTGCCTGCAGACATTAAAAAAGCAACAAGCCTTTGGCCCCTAGGCATTAGTTTGCCCACATCTGCCCCATCTGCCCACGTGATGTACTTTTTATTAATCTTCTTTTCTCTCTATCCTTTGATGCAAGATACAATTGTGAGTACACTGAATATTTGCAAACAAAGAAGGATGAGATCCGAGCAGATAGAGAATGGTGAATCAAGTGCTTGTGCGTGCTTATTTATTGTAATAAACCTTTGAGAATTTTTGCACGTTTGAAATTCAAGGTGTTAATACTGTAGGACGGTTCATCATTAATTCAGCCTCACGTTTTCATTTTGCCTCTGGTTATCACCCCGCTAGAAGGAAAATAAAACAAAATGCAAAGTACATCAGCTCATTATTCAGTAAACTTAGTAGGCGTAATACTCCAATGTTAATTTGCAACTGTTATCCATATTTCTACTTTTGAGGTTTGTTTTCGCACGTATTAATTGAACAAAGATACAGCAGAAGACACAACTTCTATACATGAGTTTTATTTTCTCTCCGCATCAAATGTATGGGAATATTTTAGTGGTCCTCTGTCTTTGCCACTTTCCTTAGTATTGTAAACAATATTTGGCCTTTTGAGTTGCATACAAACTTCATCATTTCTGCTTAAACAATAGAAATGATTTGTATACCAGAAGGCTTCATCTGTGCTGAATAAACAGCCGTCTGAGAAAGCGCCGTCTCGTGTGGCCTGTTATATTTTCTCACTCCTGGACTTAGACTTAAATAAACTTCATTGATCCACCGGGGAAATTACTTGGCTGCGCACAAAACTCTCCTAGAAAAACAAGCAATTATAGTTAAAACAGAGATGTGATGAACTAGGTCAGAAGAATAAATGCTAGACAACAATAATAGAGAGCTCAGAGTGAGATTTGCACTGTAGCACTGGTAGATCCTTTTGACTTTGAGAATTCGCCTTTTCCCGAAGAAACAACGCTGCTTGTGTCGCCATACAGCTGCATACAGTCAGTCTGCATAAAAAGTTTCATAATGCACCTTTAGCTTTTTCGTTTTTTCCTTGGCCATTTGCTGTCTATAGTATTTATTCTTCAAGATTTTAGAACACTCAAGAGCACACCAGCATTGGTATTTTACTTTTTATAACTTCTTTATAACTTGAAATTAATGTATGTGCAGGGTGGGCGCTCATAAGCTTTTGATTCAGCCCATTTAATAATTTACATTATTTTAGCATTTTTGGTGTAACAGGCCTTCAAAATCTTATAAAACGTGCAATAATATTTCAACAAATCATCTCGGGGGCCAGAGGTTCTATGCTGGGTGGCCGGACTTTGCCCCCAGGCCTGACGTTGCCAAACCTCTGAACAAGAGAATCAGTTTATTATAAAATGAGGCATAATACAAACTCTAACGTTTTTCAAATATCCCTGTTGGCGTGAAATGTGTCTGTTAAGTGTGACATCAGTTCTATGTATAAACACAGCAAACTTTATCTGAATCTCCTGCTGAAATAACAACAGATAAAAGACAAATCACATTGCCCCAGCTCCCCCCGGGTAGCACAGGAGTGCAGTGGTTAGCGCTTGTGCTTCACAGCTCGAAGGTCCGGGTTCGATTCCCACCTAGACGGGGCCTTTCTGTGTGGCGTTTGAATGTTCTCCCTGTGTCTGCGTAGGTTTCCTCTGTGTACTCCGGTTTCCCCTACCACTAAAAACATGTACAATAGGCCAGGATGAATGAGAGTGTGTTTGAGAGCGCGAGTATGGGACAACCGATGCAAATTAGCCCAAAGATACAATCCGGCGTGGCGTGTTTGCATGCATGAGTCCCATGTACGTTCATTAACATGCACAGTCCCAACCAAATAAATAAATTAAATAAACGATGGCTCCTCCTGCAGTTGGTGGGTACATAGAAGGACGGCCTCGCGATTCTAGCCTGGCCTGATGGTCTCTCATAAGGGCTTCTGAACCGCCCTTTGTCTGACCCTAATGGGGCATGAAGCACCCGACAACAGAGCTGTTTTACACCAAATTAGGATAATATACCTCACCATTTTTTGTGGAAAAAATTTAGATTTTTTATTTTTAAGATAAGCTTTCACTCTGTGTGGAAAAAAAATATTTGAAAATTAATGTCAGAAAAGATTAACTAAAGGAAATCCAGAGTAAATGTAATATTTCTGTGTGATCAGCCTTATGCTCTATAGCCGGTTAAAATCAGCCAAATCCCATTACAGTGAATAGGGCTAAAGTTCCATTGGACCCGGAAGTAGAGCAATGACATCATCACTTAACAAAGGAGGTGGTGGGCGGGGTTTAGCCGGAGGCAGGAAGCTAAATGCGGCTGTTGTCATAGTAACGATAAATAAGTGTTTAACTATTGTTGGATATATCTGATAACACTTTAATTTGCAGCCCCGAGTGTGGTTCCTCCTGCTCTTGCACCTAAACACACAATAGGACGACATTTTAAAGTTGTAACCTTTTAAAAACTAGTTTGATTTTAATCTTCTTTCTGCCGCTTACGTCCTGCCTCCAGCTGGTGTTACTGATGATGTAAGCGGGGAAAGGGTCTGTTTATTCTATTTACTTGGTACAATTACGATTCAACTTTGAGTTTTTCACGCCTTTTGCTGCATATTCCCGTTTCTCCCCCGGTGTGTCACGGTCCAAACCTGCCTTCTCTGTCTGCCTCTGTGTTTGGACTCCGCACGCTGCTGTAATCCAGATTAGCCGGCGAGCGTTGTTAATCTGATCACCGGCCCAATCCCGCGTGGGTGTGCTGCTGTGTGCTTTACCTGGTTTTTGCGATAGGGGCAGGAAAGGAAGAAGAAGAAGAAATGCTAGACTGTGACGGGATTAGAGACAGAGAGCGAGACAGGGTGAATATAATATCAAACGTATCTGTGTCAGCGCATGGCGAAAAAGAGGGAAGAGAAATGGAGATGAGTGTAGTTGTTGTATATGCGCAAGACATCTGACTAAAATGTCTTATTATAGTGAGGCAGAACTATGAGTAACATCAGGGAATCTCAGGCTATGTGCACAGTGGACTTAAATGAACTAAACAGGAGTAAATTAGGCTAAACTAAAACTGGAACTAGTATTAAAAAAGGGCTAAACCAGATCTTCTATAATAAGGCTCGATATAACCTAAAAACAGGACCTGAACTGCTTTTATTGACATATCAGGTAGCCATGCTTCATACCCGTAGTAACCCAGGTTATGACCCAAACTAAAATGGGTCTAAACTATATATATTTTTAAAAAGGCTCATACCACATCTACCAAAACAAGGCCAGTTCTAACATACACATACAGTGCCTGAACAAAAAAAATGTTGGTGAACCATAAACACTTTTATCTCATACCAATAAAGTCAAGTCAAAATTGTGTCCACATAGGTGTTTTATTTATTTTTTTCACAGCAAATTGTTCAGTAGAAGTAAAAAAAATTGCAGTTGAGCTAGCGTTAGCATTTGTAGCAGGAAGCTAATGTTAGAATCATGGTTGTCATTCTTTGTTATTAGTGTTTATATGGGCTGTTGAACGACTCTGCTCCTCTCCATGTCTTCATTTGGTAGAAACATGTATTCATAATTCAGCCTTTGTGAAGTAGTTTTAGAGTAATGGGAGAACGTTTTCGATTTTTTTTCCTCTTTTTTGTTTTCCCCCCTCTGACTAATTTGAACATGACCGTATACCGTATATGGGCGATTCACATTTTTTCTGGTCAGTCAGTGTATTTTCTCGTAGCCTGGCCTTAGCCATCCATAAACTCCGGTCAATTATCATTTCCTTACATGTACTTCTGGGTCTGATCTCAGTTGAATTTCAACCTACCATTCTGCGAGCAGGGGAGGCGGGTGTTGTTGTTGACGTCAAGCATTTGCTGTAATTTGGCAATGGCGGCGGATACGAAAGTAAAGGAAGCTCTTCAATCCGTTCTGGCTCGGCTCCCCCAATATCCACAAATTATAATTGAAGAATTCGAATGCGCAAGCAATGCTCCTAAGAGTTATGAAAGCTGCTTCACTCACTCGGGCACATTACATACGTCACGACCAAACGCTAGCGAAATCAGATCCAGTCTTTTCAGAGGAGTTCACCCCTCCCACCTGATAACGGAGCTCAATTGTGAAGATCCAGACCCTTGTACGAAACGAAATGAGTGCGAGGGTATGGTAAAACCAGGCTAATGTTCTCAGGGTCCGAAGCAGGTCTAAACCGGAGCTAACAAGCCTATAACCTGAGCTAAAATTCTGAAGGAGTCAAAACCAGTTCGAAACACGAACCTCACGCTGTGGCATCTAGTTTTATTTTGTGAGAGTGAGAGCTTACACAAACTTCCTTTAGAGGGGTTCTCTGGAATTTCTGCAGTTCGAGTATTCCTCCGCTCAGCCCTGGTTCAGACGTGCTTCAGTATTGCCTGCTCATCAGCTCTTCACACTTCCCCTTCACACGAGCACCTGTGAACTCGAACACTATTGGAGAGAGATGGGACGTGTATTGCTTTTTATAGTGGTGCTGCAGTGCCAGTGTTTCTTATTATCTTTGCCTAAGTGTGATGAACAGATGTAGGTCCTGCGCAAGTATTTGGCATTGAAAGATAAACCAGATTTATACACAGGGATGGGGCAATATATCGCAAAACTGTTGCTGACTCACTCTCAGTCCCAGAGTGATCCTGATCTATTGCTGCTGTTCCTTATTTTTTGTGGTGTGAAGTTTTTGAATCCTGGCTTTCCCATAGCACTCCCAATGTGTATATTGCAAACTGATTTTATTCCTCACAAAATAACACTGTCAGGGGCTCCACAAAACGGGATATTCGATTGTTTTGAATATTGCAATAATGATTGTTTTTCCAGTACTTTTCTGAGACATGTCGACATAGTATGTTCTAGCACCGAAACAAAGAGTATTTTTGATGAAAAACTAATTTGTTTTTAGAGTTATGTAGTGTTTTGTACATTGTAAATTTCATAATCCACTCCAGAATTAAATATTCATATTATTTAATTTTACTCCATCAACATGTCCTCAAGTGACGTCACTTTAGCTTTATGTGGGAAAATCATTTTCATACACCTTTCACAGCCAAGCAATTGATCGATTCATTGTAAAAATAAAAAATAAATCTGTAGATTATATTGCCCTATATGTTCCGTTAAATTTAAACAATCTTTTTATTTTTTCATAGAATTTTGTCAAAACAAGTTTTAAAAGTACTAAATCAGGAATAAAACATTATGACTGAAATTATACATATTATTGAGTTACCGTTTCCCCAGGCTGCTGTAATATATAAATCGGAGTCACCTAATAGTATTACGATAATTATTTGGTGATATGAGGTTCTAATACTTTGTATACTTGAATTTTACTTTTGAAATCCATGTAGATTGTGTCAGAATGGAAATTTTGTGGATACTTTTTGTAAATTTTGGCAAAAAACTGAAAGAGGCCTGTGTTTCTCGGAGGAAATGGTGTTTGTAGGTGGATTTGCACGGTCCATTGATTTCCATATGGTGCCCTCTCTCCACCAGATGTGCCACAAGATGCTAATTTTGTCAATTACAAACCATGTCAATTTTTGCTGCCTTTAAAATTGACTGAGCATTATCATATTTTGGATTCTTGGACCCCGTGCGTATTGTTTGTAAATGTCATGCCGTGTAGTAATTTCTAGTAATAGCAAGAGCGCTCATATCTTGTTTTTCCCCCTTTTTGTTTGTTTCAGATGAACCGCCCGATCCAGGTGAAGCCAGCGGACAGTGAGAGCAGAGGGGGTAAGTGCTGCCCTTCCGCCCTCAAACACACGGCACCTGTTCAAACAACCGCCTTCAAATTACACACTCCTGTAGCTACAATATCGCTGTTACAATGGGGCTAAATATATATATACACTATGACTAAAAGGAAAAGGAAATGTCATTGTAAAAGACTGGTATCTCATTTGCTGTTTCTGTGAATCACTAGAAGCCCCTATTTAGCCCTGCTTTTGGATTTGGTTTGGCAGCGGTTGAGTTTCTATGGTTCTGTCTTGGTTTATTCATGGATTTCTCCAGCCCCAACAATGGTGCTATTTGTACAGTGTCTCCATATAATTTGGGCCTTGTTTACTTTCAGTTTATGTCCCATATAGACCTGGTTTATTTGCTACAGTCAAAACCAGTTTCAGTCAATATATATTAGCCCATGTAGTATGTTACTTTCAATGGGTGTAAGAAAGTCAAAAGCTTCTTAAAGCAGTACTAAGTAACGTGTTTACCTTAATAAATCCTTTTCGTAGTCCTTCTGGGGGTAATACAAGTGTTAATGGGATGATTGGGGGGTCTTTCATCTGTGGTGTCTCTGGCCAGAAAACCACAATTGCAACTTGACTGTCACCGGGTCGGAGCAGCAATGCACACTAATAGAATCACGAAGAATAAGCTAACAGGCTAACGGGCAAAGCTAACTGTGGGCTAGTGCCACTTAAACAGTAGTTACAGCTGAGTTGAGTAAAAAATACAATCTTTATTGCGTAATGGGATGTACAATATCCCTCTCTCCCTTCGCCTTTTCTGTCAGTGTAGAATTTACTCTCACGGACAATTAATGAGTAAAAAAACGCAACATGCTACGACACCTGCAGTGGCGCTTATGGCCTCTAGGGTGCACGAGTTACTTAGTACTGTTTTAATGTCTCCACAATATGAGAAACCCATCCATCCATTTTCTTCCGCTTTATCCGGGGCCGGGTCGCGGGGGCAGCAGTCTCAGCAGAGATGCCCAGACTTCCCGATCCACGCACACCTCCTCCAGCTGTTCTGGGGGGACCCCGAGGCGACACCAGGCCAGCTCGGAGACATAGTCCCACCAGCGTGTTCTGGGCCTCCCAATAGGACATGCCTGGAGCACCTCCCGAGGGAGGCGACCAGGAGGCATCCGGAACAGATGCCCTAGCCACCTCAGCTGGCTCCTTTCAACGTGAAGTAGCAGCGACTCTACTCTGAGCTCCTCCCGGGTAACTGAGCTCCTCACCCGATCTCGGAGGGTGCGCCCCACTTTTTTGTAGCGTTTTTGTCAAATTGTTGCCGTTTTTTTTTTTTTCCATCTTTGTATTTTTGTTGCTTTATTCTCACTTTTTGATGTTTTTTTGGTTGCTCTCGCATCCTCGTTTTTGTCCCATTCTTTGTGGCTATTTTGACGCTTTTTTTCCAAGAAGCGTTTAGATTTGGGTAATGGAGAAACTGTGCTCCGTTCAGGTGGGAGTTAAGTCGTTAATCATTAAAACCACGCTTTTGTTTCAGCCCCAAATGTGTGAAGGCAGATGGAAGACATTGTGTTAATTCAATTTCTTGCAATATGAACGCTGTGTCAGCAATTATGTGACGACGCTAATATCCAGACGCTTGGGTTATGAGATGCAACCAATACCTAGCCACCTATGTCACTATTAGTCTATGACACGTCTAAATACTCTTTAATTTGAGACAAAAAGCACTGTCATTGTCACCGATTCACATGTCGAGGCTGAAGGATTCATCGTCCTTGCGGCTCGCTAACTTTGGAAAACTACAATTTCAGGCCCCAGTGCTTTAACGGCCGGTGCAGATGGATGATTTGTTACACTTTAACCACACCTGTATCGCACACATCGACAGATTCGCCCACATTCAAACCGCCACTCAGCTCCTGTCCCAGAGGCGGGGAGGCACTGTGTACTTGTAATCTCAAGTGGGTGCCTTTATGAACACATACATTAATATATGTGTTCAAATATATTGTTATTGTCCACATTTGTGTCTTTTTGATTCATTTACTTTTCACACTGCCTGATCTTGTAATGATGACGGGAGAGTGTGACCACTGCGCAAAGCCTTCTCCAGCACCATCGAAAGGTTCTCAATGGGACTCTATGGCGGCCAATCCCTGAAACACTCTTTCACAATGTGAGCCCGATGAATCCTGGCTTTGTCATCTTGCCGTTAGGGAAGATTATTGATGGGAGAACTTGGTCATTCAGGATGTTCAGCTGATCTCATTCTTTGGGTACAAAGTGTTGCTGAACCTAGAGCTGACCGACCGCAGCGAACCTTAGATCATAAAACAGTCAGTTACATCCATGTGGCTTTTTTCCCCTTCTTTTTGGTAAGGCAGTGTGTTTTTTATGTATTTTAACATTGGAATATGTAGTAGTAGAAGTAAAATGGAAAGAAAAAAACATAGAAGATTTTTAAATGGTATTAATACTGCCATAGTAGTAATAGTAGCATAATTTAATATGTATTAGTGGTTCACCTTAACCTCTTATCCCCTGCCTGAACCGAGCACATTTTCTCAGTTCAGCTTTACCCAAATCTAAAAACATCTGGGGGGAAAAGCGTCAAAATAGGGACGAAAAAACAAGGATGAAAAACACAACTAAAGAGCGACAAAAACAACGTGCCAGAAAAAAACTGTAAAAATGCGTCAAAAACAAGAGTGAAAATGTGACAATAAAAAAAGAGTTGAAAACACGACAAAAGTGCAGCGCCTTAGCTTTCAAATGAGGCGTTAGGGTTTTAATGCGTTTGAAAATATGACTTATTTAGCTGGATAACATCAGTTGCATAATTATCATTTTAATTATTTTCTTGAAGCAGTTCATAGCAGTTTGACTCATTTTCTATTGACCTAACATGGTTGGCATGGCAACAGTTTAAAATTGTTTACCTTCACCTATGTCACTTCCTGTCGGTGTCCAATAAGGAAGTGAAACTATACACATCACAAAAAATGGCCAAACTAAAGAAAGCCGGGTACAATCTTCAGCAAAATCTTAAATATAATTACGTTATCTATGTTTTAGCAAAATGTGTCCTATGCACTTTGAGTACGTGTGTCGTAGGATCAGAACACAACTAGTTACGTTTTTTTAACCCCGGTCCTGGGTGTGAATCCTGGAAGTGTTCTTCAGATGTTGGAGTTTCCCCTCCATCAACCCAAAACATGCACAATAGGTTCCCCATGTAGGTGATTCAGACCATGAGCCTAGATCAAAATCTGGAGATGGGTCCTCCTCCTGACAGGTGGTTGCTTCAGCAGAATTGATGGATGAGTCATATGCAGGGGATAAACCCCCCTCCAGTGGCAGAACAGTATACAGTTCACCTTAATAGTAGTAGTTAATAGCAATTGATGTTGTAGGACAAGAAAAATTATATACAGTATATAATTACAGCAAATTGTTTTCTACATTAATAAAGTTAATCCCTCATTTTACTCAATTCCTACAACTATTCACGTATGAGCGCAGAAATAAACTTACATTTTTGGCTTGTCAAATGGCATATGTTTGTTTTTCCGTCAAATGTTCTTGGGGTGTAGGCAGCTGCGCACAGTGTGTAACAATTCACAGAAAACGCAAATTAGATTTTCACAAACCAGGATTTATTACTCTGCCAAAACGCATCCGAAACAACGGCCCACAATGTCCTGTTTTACATAATCCATTGCATCTAATTGTGTACGTCTCCTCTATTGGTTTTGTGACAGGGCTTTTTAGCTTGACGTTTGTTGGCACCCCGCTCTCAGGCCTGTTATATTGACACATACAAAGAGATGCTGTTTTTCGGGGGATAATTTTAGCTGCAAAACAAGTGTATAATTTGATCTCATAAATAGCAAGTGTCACTATGGAAATAATGGGCCTGATTATTCATAACTTCAACAATACAATATCAAGTCGTAATCCAGACTTGGGCAAAACTGGCCAAAACCAGAACTAAACATCTGCTATTCAGGACAAGTCAGTTTTAGGGCATTAAACAACACCAGTATGTTTAGACACTACTGGTATCGAAAAAATAAAAGTATCGAAAGCAGGTACCACAAAAATTGTAACTTTACAGACCAAGTTTTGGTGCCTGTGTTGGTCCAGGAACAACAAAAAAGTTACTTGGTGGTTTCAGCTCAAATTGATGATACAAATTTAAAATAAATGGCCTTTTATGGAACAAATGACAATATTGTTCTGTTTCCTGGTTCTAGATGATAAATATTTTAGTGTAGGTATGACAAACGTATCGTTCAGGTGTCGGTATTGTACACCAAGTATCGATAAAGAACAGTAATGTAAGAGTACCCGGCCCTACTCAGTTTAGACAAGTCCGTTTGAGTAGCTCATTGGCGGCACGGTAGCACAGCGGTTAGCGCTCGTGCTTCACAGCTAGAAGGTCCGGGTTCGATTCCCACCTGGACGGGGTCTTTCTGTGTGGAGTTTGCATGTTCTCCCCGTGTCTGCGTAGGTTTCCTCCGGGTACTCCAGTTTCCCCTACCACTAAAACATGTACAATAGGCCCAGGGACTGCAGGTGGAAGTGCTATAACCTGGTACAATGCATCTCTCCTTTCTGAGGCTAATGTAGATTGTACACTGTCCCTGTTCAAATAAATAAATAAATAATAAATAATTGCCGTTTGTTGGGTTGTGACATTAAAGGTTTGTACCGTATTTTCCGGACTATAAGTCGCACTTTTTGTCACGGTCTGGCTGGGGGTGCGACTTATATATCAAAAAATATATAATTTTGTGTACCGGTATCTGCTACTTCTGTACCACTGAAAATGTAATTTTAAAAAAAGGTAATTGAGCAGCAGAAAAAAAGTGTGGAGTGAGCGAGAAACTTGTGAGGGACTGGCGAACAGCGGAGGTTACTCTTAATGCAATGAAGAAAACAACAAAAGCTACAGCTAGAGCTAGAGTTCACAAACGGGTGCTTGAACAACGTGCTGCCGGGAGAGGCTTGTCAACGGTACAGTTACACCTCCATGCCCAGATAGTTGCCACGGCTGGTGCAACTTAAACTCGGAGCGACTTATATATGTTTTTTCTTCTTCATTATGCATTTTTTGGCTGGTGCGACTTATATTCCGGAGCAATTTATAGTCCAGAAAATACGGTTTATAAATCTGCTTTGGGGCAGAGCAGTAGTGTCAAGTGAAAGCGATGAACTGGGACGAAATCAAGACTAAACCAGAGCAAAAACAGCAGTGAACTGAGCGTGACGTCGGCGTGGTTGCCTGAAAGCATCACACATGTGGGTTGTTGTTTGTAAACTTGTTAAATGCCTTTGAACAGAGTGGCTAAGTCAAGTGAAAGTGATATTGCTAAACCAGGACCAAACCACGAGTAAACAGCAAATGTTTGGTAGCATCCCAAATACAATACAGACTGCTGCCTGTGTCTAAAGGCGTTTTGTGCTCCGGGGAAGGCAGAGGGGTTATGTGATATTATCGGGACAAAAAAGAAAAAGAGGACTAACCAGGTCAAAAACCACATGTGAATTGAGCAGGATGTGTGTTGTCTGGTTGGCAGCATCCCACATACAAAGGTTGCTCTCTAAATCTTGTATGCTTTTGGGAATGATTAGAAATGACAAGTAAAAGCTATGTCTAATCCGGGACTAATCCATCTCGGTCTAAACCACATGTGAGAAAAACATTATGTGTGGTTGCCTTGTCTAAGATCTCACTGATAGCAGTCATTAAAAAAAAAAACACCCAATGCCTTGACGCAAAGATGTAACTAGATCCGGTCTACACTAGGACTGAACCAGGTCTAAACCATGCGAAAGGAACATGATGTCTGCGTGTTTGTCTGGTAGCGTCCCACATAAAGACGGCTGTCTCTAAAGCTGTTTTGTGCTTTGGGGCAGAGCTGTAATGTCGAGTGGATGTGATTTGAATTGAATGGGTTTAAACGCGCAGAACCACGGTCTGATGCTGCAGACGGGAACAGACGGAGCGGCCTCTGAACACACTCACGTTGACAAACATTTGAGTCCATGCCAAACGCTACTCACGCCTGACACCCCGCTGCACTGCGCCCTGGTGGCGGAGACGGGGACTGCAGCCCTAAATCAATACTGTAGACATGCACTTTAAACATCACCGTCATCAGGGGCATGTGCAGACGTTTTCAGAGTCAGGAGGGAGAATTTATCAACGGAGGGTCTCAGTATTTAACGCCCTTACCACGTTTATTAATTGTTGGTAATAAACTAGAAGACAAGAAATGCACTAATAGGTTTGTTACAGATGCTTTTAAACTCAAACAATTTCATGATTTCAACAGAAATGCATCAATAGATAGATCCAGGATTTTGGCCTTCTCTAAATATGTCAAATGCCCGATTCCACCCAAAGTTAAAGAGACACATTTTTAAATCTCCCATAGGATTTATCCTGTCTCAGTGTTTCTTCATAAGAGATTTAAATTTGACTTGGCCAGTTGTGCCTTCTGTGATTTTGCTGAAGAAACCTTAGAGCATCTGTTCTTCTTGTGTCCAGTAACGGGTGGTTTCTGGAGGGATAATAGAGATTGGCTATCTCTTAAAATCTTGAATATCCCAAATTTTAAAAGTGAATATATTTTATATTATTTTGAAGGTTTAGAAAATTCTGTGTCCGAGATTATTAATATTGTTTTGCTTCTTGCAAAATACCACATACATTGTTGTAAATGGAGAGACACTCACCCCTGTTTCAATCGCTTTATGAATGAATTCAAATTGTATTTTTCCTCGTTAAAAGACAAATCAAGAAATTAGTATCCGACATGTCCAAATACCTTTTATTTTAAAATTGACACTAATGCTCCAATGTTTTTATTTTCGTGCCTTGCTTCTCTGTACAGTCCCTAAATCTGTTTACTTGTATTTTTTCTCGTATTTTGTACCTCGACGAGATGTTGTATTTTGAAATTGTTTAAATAATAAAAAAATAAAAATAAATAAAAAGTATTTAACGCCTTAACCCTGGCCTGAACTGAGCACATTTCCTCCAGTCTGGCATAACTCAAATCTAAAAGCTTCTTGAAAAAAAAAAAAAAAAAAATCAAAATAGCAACAAAAAATGAAAACGATGTGATGATAATGCAACAGAAAAGCCACAAAAGAGCAACACAAATTTGACAACAACAAAAACACAGCAACAACACAAGGAAAGAGATCAGTTTACATCAGCTTAGTAGGTCTCAGCTTTCAAATGAGGTGTTACCCTGGCCTATAGGCTGCCTGCGCTCCAGTCCAGAAGCTTTAAGATTTGGGTAAAACCAAACTGGAGAAAATGCACTCGCTTAAGGCGGGGAGGTACGAGGTTAAGGCTTTCTTTTTTGAGGATTTACCACCATGTTGGCGTTCTTGTTTTTGAGTGAGGTTTAGCACTGCCTCAGCCCCTCTGAGTGTGGTGGCACTGGGGGGGTGGCCTTTGCTACCTTTAGACACACTTCTGACTAGTATTGAACTGTACAAAGCAGTGTATTGAAGTTGTATTCCCATTTAGCCTCTTCTTACAAATGTATATACAGTACATTATATATAACAATGTTTGGCCATTTATTCTAACTCAGTACTGTTTTTAGACCTGGTTTAGTCCTGGTTTTGTCCTGGTTTAGTCATACTTAAGTCCTGTCCAGGTTTATGAAGAAAAACAGGCACATTTTATGCCATACATTACTTTAAGTTAATAACATCAGGCCTATACCTATATCTTCCTCTTATCTTATCCCCTGCAAATGCATCTCCACCTCCTGTGCTTTAATCGTGCACCCATTTCCCAAAACCATATTCTTACTTTGTCTTTTTTTGTCTCCTGTTGTGACGCTCCCCTTCGTCCTCAGAAGACAGGAAGCTGTTCGTGGGCATGTTGGGCAAACAGCAGACAGACACCGACGTGCGGAAGATGTTCGAGCCGTTTGGGAGCATAGAGGAGTGCACCGTGCTGCGGGGGCCCGATGGCACCAGCAAAGGTAAAACTGCTGAGTCATGCGTCTCATTGACCAAACACACACAAACTAGATTCTACACGGGGTTTCAGCGCATGAAGCAACAAGATGAATATCATTTTGGTATTATGCAACTGAAGTGCAATTCCAGAAATTGTCTGGTAACGCTGAAGGAATTTGGAAAAATGTCTAATCAGATTGCATTTATTGTCATTTTGCCATGCAACGCGCAGACAGAACAAAATGTAGTCTTCTCCATAATGGATTGCTCAAAATCCTTAAAAACTAGTCATATAAAGAAAAGTAAAGCTCTTTCTGTAGTGGTGGCAAATGTTACAGCAGAATCGTGAGGTTAAAAATTCATTAAAAATACAGTGTCCACGTAAATGATATCACGGTTCAAATTAATCTCAGCTGTTTTATGTACAGTTTGTTACTTAAAGGGATATTTCAGGATTTTTGACGTAGGGCCTAATTTCCTAGTTATCCAGAGTGTTGTTGATTTCTGGAGATATATATTTTTTTTAATTCATGCAGTTCTTATAATGAAAGAGTTTAGTTCCACAAGGCTAGTGCCAGGCTAGCGCATGTCTACGGTAACAGCTTGCCTGCTCTAAAAACAGTCTGACCCGCTCCACAGTGCACCTGAGGCAGATCACTTATAATGCCAGACTAATGATATAAACGTCTGTGTCGATAGAGTAATTTTTGAAATATAACTGACCTTGCACCACATTAATTACTGCAGTTTGAGGGACTATTTTCTAGCAGGTCACACCGCCGCTGCTTAGCTTACAACCACGAAGCTGATTCTGCTCAAATATAAGTTATTTTAAATGCAAAATGGTTAAAATTACTCTATCGACACAGACATTTATATCAGTAGTCTGGTGTTATAGGTGATTTGCCTCAGGTGCGGTAGGAGTGGGTCAGACTGTTTCTAAAGCAGGCTAGCTGTTTCCGTAGAAATGCGCTAGCCTAGCACTAGCCTAGCGCCACTAAACTCTTCAAATATAATAATACTGGCTTCCGATCGACTGGTGCTATGTGACTTGGGCAGCTCCGGTGGCTGCCCCCACGACCCGGCAACGGACAAGTGGGAGAAAATGGATGGATGGATGGGCTTCCGATCGGTCAACGCATCAAATACAAATTCTGCCTGCTCACTTATCAATGCATCCATGGACACGCCCGAACTAGCTCACTGAACTCCTCACTCCTCCGCCCATAACCAAAGCACTTCGGCCCACAGACACCAACCTTCTCTCCATCCCCAGAACAAAACTCCGGACGACAGGGTGGTCCAGGCGGCTGCTCCTAAACTGTGGAACACCCTACCACCACACCTCAGGGCCCCACAGTCTCTGGAGACTTTTAGAAGAGGACTTAAGACTTTTCTGTTCCTTTTTTAAATCTAGCAAACAGCAAACTGTGAAAACTAACACACAGTTAGCTTATAAGATCTCAAAATCTTCACTTTTAGATTTTCATGTGAAGTGTATTACAAATTAAAGGTATTATTATTATTTGTATTATTATTAAGGACTGCATGAATTATATATATATATATATATATATATATATATATATATATATATATATATATATATATAATATATGTATATATATATATATAAATATATGTATATCTCCAGAAATCAACAACACTCTGGATAACTAGGAAATTAGGCCCTATGTCAAAAATCCTGAAATATCCCTTTAATGATGAAAAGTTTTGTACGATCAGGTACATCATCATTAGGTCATGAAACGTTGTCTGAATAAGTGCAGTTTTATTGGAGTAAACAGTGTTGAAGTAATGCATTACAAAAGTAGCGCATTTCAAAAATATATAACTTTTTGAAAACACCCTGAGAGCTCAATGGAACAAGTGAATTTCTCCATTGTGAGATCAATAAAGGCTTAACTTATCTGATCTTTTTCAGTAACTAAGGAACATAACGTAAAAAATGCCATACACCACCCAAATAAAATGCAGCACCAAATCAAGCTGGTAGTTGGTGAATAAGATCTGCAGTTGCGTGTAGTTAATGTTGTCAAAACAAAACATGAGAGGATGGGGATGGAAATGCGAAGGAAAAGGAAATATTTGACTGCACTTTTGCTCGGTGGAATTATTACTATTTTCAATTTATATTTTTCCAAAAATAACTCAAAGTAGTGTAGCTCAGCAACATTTGTGAAACAGTACTATGTAATACAAACGTATTACATTTTTAAAACCAACTACTACTAATAAAGAATATATTACAATTTTAAAGTAACTTGCCCAACCCTGAGAGTAAGTGTGCAGGCTTTTTCACTGTTCACTGTTGTAGCCTTGCACCTGGTAATGTGCTGCCTGAAAGTTGTGTCTGACTGCAATCAGATTTGTATTTTTAAACACATCCAAGAGCTTTTGCATCGAAGACAAGGATTTAAACTGTTATGTTTAAAGCACAAGGTTGTCAGCTTTGATGGATTCTAAAACCCCATTTGGATGTTACAGATTGTTGTCTGCAGAGGAATTACTTCTAAATTGCAGTGTACAGCTGTGATCAATTCTACCGTTTAAATTGCAATTACGGTCAATATTTGGGGAGAAAATGTTTCACTGGCGAAAGAATATAATGTGGACTATGCAAAATGCTGTTGGTTCTTGACGTCCAGCACTGCGGGTCCCAATTAATTTGCTCAGCGTCACTTTCTTGGGTCGTGTTCATTCTTTCAAATTAATGCACTGTATTTCTTCTCGCAACCTCGCCGAAAGCTCGGACCAGATGTTCTTATTGCTCTCACTGACCTCATCCCATATATACAGTACTGCACAGGGCTATAACACTACACGCCCCCCCCCCCCCCCCCCCTTTGCCTGGAAGTATCTCCCATTGATTTCTCGCTGTCGAAACGCTAAACAGTAAATGTACACAAGTAAATACAACGTTGATTACCGCCGCCACAATCTCCCCAACTCATGCTTCCTGTAGCTCGAATGATTTACGCCATAATTACATGCATATTATGGCTATAAAACTGCCACCGTCGGTTATTGCCAGGTCCCATATCGCATAACTGTAAATTGCCTCTGCCACCAAGAAACAACAATGCTCGCGTGCCACTATTTGCCATGTAAATCAAAGCGCGCTGACAGCTCGAACACAGTTGCTAGATTTTTCTGCGTTTGTTGCACGGAGCATGACTAATGGCCCAATAGGCTTTATGGGTCAGGGCTAACGATGCGTGCGCTGGTTTATGGTGTGTGATGGATGAAGCAATGAAAACATATTTAATGACACCGATGTAACTGATGGAGCGGCGGCTGAGGGGCCTAATGTATTTTTAAAGGGAGTTTTCTGTGGTCTGCCCGGTTGCCCGTCTGTGGGGGGTGCTCGGCCGTTACTGGTTTAGACATGGTTTAGTAGTCCCGGTTTAGGCCTGGGTTTTGAGCTTCATTAGTTTGTTGTGGATCTTGGTTCAATACCTGTTTGGATTGTGTATCGTCTGTAGATTTTCTTAAATGCATGAATAGTTTTGGAGCCCTTAAGTTGATTAGGTAAACTGTTCCATAGGTCAACCCCTTTGACTGAGATACGCCTCATCTGTGTATTAGTACTCAGCAGGGGTATTTTGTAGCAGATCAGTTCCTCTGTGGTTGTATCGAGATTCTCCTGTTTAAAACATCTCTTGTAAACATTGAGGAAGCGTGAGGTTGTGAGCTTTGTACATTACAACTGCTGTGTAAACATCAACAAGATCATGCAATTTTAAGATATTTAATCTATCAATTTGTTGGAGCAAGGTATTCTGCATGGCTGGTCACTCGAATTGCTTTCTTTTGTAATAAGAAAATGGGTTGTAAATTATTTTTATAGGTATTCCCCCATATGTCCACACAATAACTGAAGTATGGAAGGATGAGGGAATTGTAAAGTGTATATAAAGCATTTGGTCCTCACCTGGATTTAACAAACTGTTCTGATCTGGGGTCAGGTCTTAGTTCAGCACACTGTAAACCCGAACAATTTAGCAGTAATTAAAAAATTTTAGGTAAACGGTTGCCTAACTTTTTTTAAGTTTATAGTCTTAAAATGTTTGATTGCTCTAAATTAAAAAGATTAAGGAAGCAGTACATATTTTTTTTAATTTATTAAACTATTAGTTACTTAAAAAATCTAATTTTACAAACCCAAAAATGTAAATATGTGTAAATTATATTTTCGTAATTTTGTAATTCAAGATTTTAAGTACCATTTATTTGCTTCTAAAATTTCACAGTAATCAAAAAAATAAAGACTACAAACTTAAAAAAAGCTAGGCAACCGTTTACCTAAATTTTTTTAATTACTATTTAATTAAAGATACATTCATCAATTCTTCAGTTTAACAAAGCACTTCAAATTTGTAATTAAACTTTCAATAAGTGAAAAAGACTTTAAACTTACATTTTTATTTGTACCACACTCTCTTTGGAAACACTTTTTTTTTTTTTACACTTTTTTTAAGTGACAGTTCATGAAAAACGAAAGTTAGCAGACACAAAACTGTCAGACGACATTAGGTCATACATCTTAGCATTGTTACATTGTCAACTTGTTTTGTAAAGTCTACAGTCTGGGGGAAAGCTTTACCATCCTCAAGCCCCAGAAATATTTTCTGCACAAACTCAAAAGGTAAGCTTCAGCTGTTTGGGATAGCTACGGTGTAATGCGTTCATCAGTCCAAACATTAAGAAACTTTCCAGAAACCTTCCTGGTAATGTTACAATCTCTTGACCCTCCAAGACTATAGAGACCTTGTTTCCGTAGTTCACTGGACAGCCATCTCCACCATTGACTTTGGACAGTAGAGCCACAGGTGTAGCGGATAGATCCGGCCCCTTCACATCCTCCTGTGACAATCAACAGACACACTTAAGGAAACGCATACATGCAACTTCAAAATGGACTGAAAAACAAAGGCACAATTTCAAGTTCAGCTTTAAGTATTACGAGTGCTTTTCACACTGGCACTTACATCACAAGTGATGAAAAACCCTGAAGTTTCTTCATGCAGGAAGAGCTTGGAGCACGGTTGTGCGTCATGTGTGGACATGTTGAATCTGGGGGCGAGGAAAAGATGTTAGGGGGGGGAGAGGTCAGAAAAATTAGAGTGACAGGAGAGAGGGCAGAGTGAGAGTGTTAAGAGTGATAGGACAGAGTTAGTTGAGAGCAGTGAGTGTTAGGATAAATAGAGAGCAGAGAGTTAGGTGTGAGAAAAAGAGCAGAGAGAGGGTTAAGGGAAAGTAATAGAGAGTGAGGAGAGAGAAATAGAAGTGAACAGAGTGAGAGGAGAAATAGAAGAAAGCAGTGTGTGTTGGGGAAAGAAAAAGCAGAGCAGAGAGTTAGGTGAGAGCAGGGAGAGTGTTAGGGCAGAGTTAGGAGAGAGAGCAGTGTGAGTGAGGAGAGACAAAGAAGAGAGCAGAGTGATAGTTAGGAGACAGTAGAGTGAGAAACAGACAGTAAGGAGAAAAAGGACAAACACTACAAGAGAAAGCTAGGCTTGAGGAATTATGAGGGCTGAGTGAAAGTCATGACAAAGGGAATGATGCAGCCTTACTACAGTAATATATACCTGCTCATCATGAACTTTGAAAATGGCCACCAAGGCATCAGCGGTCTTGCTGGTTGTAGATGCCTTTTGTCTTGACAGTCATCAGACGGGTGGTGTGCACGTCGAGCGCAGAGTAGAACGAAAAGAAGAAAAGTTATCAGCTGAAATTCAGCATACACCTACAATAAAAGAACATTTATCATATTCCAGTACTAGCAAAAATACAATTGTCTGACTTGGATTACCTCAGATGGTAACGGAAGCGCAGGCCAAAGCTCCAGCAAGTTCTTCACTGGTGCGGCAGAAAGCACTATGTTTTGTCTTCGGAGGGCAAATGTAGTTTGCATTAGTTTTCCAACAGTGGTCATGTTCTTTTCTACTTTTTGAATCTCCTCCACTATTTGTTCTCTTTGTTCTTCAAGGCTAGATGCATCCTCTCCTCGAGGGAAGTTGGGCAGAAAGTGTATTTCTGCTCGCTTTGGCTTGTGGAAGGGTTAAGGTCTGAAAAGGAAAAAGCATATTTATTTATCAACAATGAACTCATTTATGACTTTTCAACTAAAGTTAAAACCTTCTGAAATGTCTTTGACCCAAAGACAAGATAGTCCAAATTCAGGATTAATCATTTGGATGTTTATAAATCTTTGTTAAAAACTGCACTGTGACTTTTCAGTTTTTTTTTGTTTTGTTAAATTGATTGCACTTTCAATAGTGCACTATGCACCTTGTTATGTAAAAAGAAAATGTTGATTAGTGCGTATTTGACCTTTTAATGACCCAGTGGCTGTGATTGGTGCGGCGCATTTACTTCCCATCCCAGTGGTCTCTACGATGCTTCACAATCAATTTCATTTCAGGGTTTATAGGATTTTGGTCAGGTTTTCAGAATGACATCTATGCATAACCTTGGAGATAGTTCAATCAAATGTGAAGATCTGCCAGAAACCTAAACAAAATGATCATGGAGCATCTTAGGGGCCACTAGGATATTAAGTAAAAGGTGCTATACTAACTACTCAAGCAGTCAATGGATCACTGAAAAGGTCAAATACACTCTAATATATATATTGTTATTTTTTTATAGAGTTGCATAGTGCACATTTAATTAAAAACAGTCAGAAGTTATTTTGTTATAAATAAGCAAGTCAAAACGATAAGCAAGTCATTTAAAAAATTGACTTGCTTCCATAAACATTTCTCCCGTAGTTTCTCTCCTAAGAAATGCGTTTAATGTTTTTGTCTAATCTGTGGTCATGGGGGCTCACAAGGCTATTGTTCCCACACAGACATAGTGTAGGAGAAAACATTCACATTGATTGTGGGCTAACAAACATTGGAAAAAACAAGGAGTAATTAAAAACAAAAACATGTCAGATTGATTGTAATTTAATCACTCCAAGTCCAACTTCACACCCAATTCACAACAAGATTGTGTTTTTACTTATACTTTTTTACTTAAGTTATAATGGTGTACTTTAACTCAAGTAGTTTGAGCAGTAATTTTTAGATATTTTTACTTAAGTGAGCTGCACTGCACTAGCCACCTGTGTATTGTTAATCAAAAACTAAAATATACTGGGCTTGCCACATGTACATTCTGTGTCCTTGGTTGCTATTTATTAGAAACATGTACTTACATTTACCCCCAAAGGTTTTGCTCGGTTGGCAAGAGGCTGGGTTGTCCACATCACCTGCACAGACAAATACTTTAGACTCTACAGGTAGCAGTAAACCAGATTTCATGCTTTCAAATGCTATTTAATGCCAAAATTCTATATAATAATGTCTCAAATGCAAAAAGTGTATATATATTTAATTTAACCTGTGTGCATATTCCATCATACAGAGGACATTTTAATATTCAAAAGCAAAATGGCCGCAACTGGCAACTTAAAAAAAAAAAAAAAAGCCAAACCACAGTTCAATGTCTTTGGACCATCATTTATGTATTTTTGACAAACATAGGCAGCAATAATCTCAAAAATAATGGGGTGGAACACGGCTGCTTTGATTAGTTTTGATGCTCTGGTGGCTCTTTATCTTTGATTTAAAAAAAAAAAAAAAAAAAAAAAAAAACAGGGGGAAATGTTACGTTTGTGAAAATGTGATCATCTTTTTGGCTGTGCGTGAGCTGCAAAGTCAGATCTGTGTGTCGTTGACCAAGACGTGCACGTGCGCTGTCGTGTTACCGCCAGCATGTGTGGTCTGAAACATGTACTGTGGAGTGGTCTATACCTGCTTCTAGAAATATTTTATACATATTCCAAATAAAAGACAGTGTTAACGTTTCCAAGGCATACCATAAATTTTAGCCCGATTTGAGCGATACCATTGGTAAAAAGAAGCGCTAGCTAGCATTGGCACATGCTGACATGAGCTAATTACATATATGTGATAAATCAACAGTAATATCGATGAGAGAAAGACAATATGCTTCTTAAATTCATAACAAGACTACATACTGCTCGGAAAGTGTGTACATTTTTAAGATGTTACCTGATAAAATCTTGCAGCGAACGATGGCAGCTTCGCTTGACCATGGCCGCGGACCACTGGAGTGAGTGAAACACAAGTGCGTACACTGCGCATGCGTTAACATTGAAACAGGAAGTTACTTTTCAAAATAAAAAACACGGGTAGTGCGTGGCTGCTGCTGGCTACCATCATTTTACTTGACAAAATCGTTTTTTATTTTCCTAGATTTGCTTTGTTCCAGACTTTGTTATTCTTATGATCAAATCATTGAAATAAATATCAAATGCGGATTGAATGCGCTAACTTTATTTCATCTGCCCTTGCAGTGGCATTGTCATTGCCATTTCCGCCCAGAAGCAAAAGCAAGCCACGCCTCCTCAGCGGGACTCTTGGCGAGAGAACGCTTATTTATGATATTTAATACAGAAATTATGCCCGCATTCTGCTCCCAAAAAGAAACGGACTACAGCGGCTATTTATTTGTGCTTGGCATGTGACTCCTTTCCACAAACTCGCCGACCACTTGGGTCTTGGGAAACAACGAGAATGGCTCTAAGTTTGGACTTTGTGATATCTGGGAAAGAACACCGTGGGACAAAACCGTATCCCGTGTCAGACGTACGATGATTAGGCCTCACGTGAGCAGGACAACATCCCGGTGAGTAAAACGAATTAAGTTACAGTGCGGTTGTAGGGTCTACTAACGTAAAGGGCTCATTACCACTTTGCTACGTGCGTTCATTACCACTTTGCTACGTGCGTAAAGACACCTGGCGCTCCTCAGCGTGAGATTGTTGAGCATAGTGTGCTGTGTTGCCATTTTAAACACTTAACTTTGGCATAGGCATGTGTGGAGCGCCACCACTTACATGGAGCAGGCAGGGGGAGTGTTCAGGTGCAGAGGGCGAGCGCGTTGGTGAACACATGCTGTGCGTAATCGCACAGAGTGTAGCTGCAACATGGCTTCGCAAAGCTGGCTTTTCCTCGCATATTCAAGACTCAATATATGTTTGAATACACGTATTCATGTCTACATTTTACGTATCCATCACAAATATTGATATATTGTATATCCATGTGTGCAAGGGTCTCCAGGTCCAAGGAGACGCTGTAATCCAAATATGGTTATTATTTTAGTTGTAAAACATTAGCTGTACTCACAGCCGCGTGTCTATACATTTTTATTATTATTATAATTATTATATTATTATTATCTAGCCCTGTATTTGACCATTTTTAACGTTTACTGATATTGACAATTACAATCAAGTAATTTTGATAAAATAGTGGAAACATGTTGTATGTTATTGTAAAATGTTATTGTTGTCTAGATGGATATATGATGAAAATATTAATTAGTTAGGAATTAAAAAATAGTACTAAAGTTAAGTAAAAATTATAATGTATGTTTAATTAAAACCTTAAGCTAATAATAATTAAAACATTAAATTAATGTGCCGAAAATTGCATACATGCATTCGAAAATTAAATTTTCTAATTAAGTAGCAAGTTTATTATTTTTTTAATTATACACTAATCATTTTTTTTAATTAATTTGAGCATTCGGGTTTACAGTGCAACAATATGCGCCCAAAGAATGAGATCATCTGACTACATGAACATCCTGAATGACCGGGCTATTCCATCAGTGGATTTCTTCTCCCCTGATGGCACGGGCTTATTCCAAAATGACAAAGCCAGGATTCATTGGGCTCAAACTGTAAACGAGTGGTTCAGGGAGCAAGAGACTTTTTCCACACATGGATCGGCCTCAGAGCCCAGATCTTCACCCCATTGAGAATCTTTGGGACATCCTGGAGAAGGCTTTGCACAGTGGTTACACTCTCCCATCATCAATACACGAGCTTGGTAAAAAAATAAATGGACACTGGAAGTCATAAAGTTTGTATCTAATAGTTTTAATCTTCTTGCCTGGCTCAGACCTCTTTAAATCCAGGTCTAGTTCTGGTTTATGTTCGTACCTGGTAAGATCCTTGTTTAGCCCTGATTTAGTCCTGGCATTCTCCTGTTTTTGCTTTTGGTGCCACTTCAGACCTGGTTTACTGTATGTATGATTGTTGAGTTATTTACACCAAAATGTCAAGTGATAATAACAATGATAAATTAAATGGAAAGTTGACCTACTGTGTTTATAAAGTGTATTCTGTGTGAGGGGTGTTTTATAACTGTGATTTTGTTTTCTTCAGGATGCGCATTTGTAAAGTTCCAGACCAACGCAGAGGCCCAGGCTGCCATTAACGCTCTACACGGCAGCCGCACTTTACCGGTGAGTCCAGTATTTCTAAAGCCTATTTTATGTTTCCCTCTGGCTGTTTTTAGTTTATCCGTCGAACTCCTCCTCTGCACCTGCTTCTCTCTCTCTCTTCAACTAACTTGATGTCCTCTTTCACTAAACCCATAAATGTCCTTGTCTTTGTCTAGCTTTAACCTTAGCATCCTTCTACCCATGGACCTCCTCTGTACATAAAGAAAAGTCTTCATCTCAGTCAGATGGAGGACCTCTGTGTTTTTACGGATACATGAATACTGCATTAACAGTCATGTGCAGCCCTAGCTTGTCTCATCATGTTAATTTTCATTGTTGTTGATATTTTTCTCCACTCATGCCAACCCGATTGTAAACTCCTCTTCACCTCTTGCCACACTCTCCATTGCACTGAACGCATGACCCCAATTTTAAAAGCTGCGCTCGTATAAACAATGCTGGATTTGCTCAAACACACTCGTATCCCCCAAATGCGGACAGTGCATCATTGTGAATCACCACTTCTGTTTTCTGGGTCACTGTGCTGCATAATTTGGTTAAAACGCACTCATATTTTTCCCCTTTGTCTCCTCGAATTGTTGTATTGTGGTTCCAGAGGGAAGAAAAGTGGGCAATATCAAAGAGTGGAGATGGGACGAGATGCAGATGACAAATTGAATTACGAGTAATCTTTTTGAGTTTTTATTTCTGGATGACCGCTATGTTTCAGTAAAAAGACTCCTCTGTCCATGTTGTTTCTGTTTTATCAATAAACTGGTCAGAGGTCAACCTGGGCAGCAGGTTTTAAACATAAACCCACGTGGAGACTTTGATTCAGATTAATCTGGTGTTATTACAAATTCTTTGTTCTTTCTTGAAGTTGAAATAACATTGCAAAGCCCACGAGACAGTTCAATACATTTTAATAAGAGAAGTTCGCTGCGAAGACTTCCTATGAAACTTTCACTAATAATCATCGTCTCATCACCACAGTATTATCTCTGCGGTTATTTTTGTAAATGTCAAGCCTCTCTGTGACCTGAAAAGTGTCAGACAGATGGAGCCATTATTTCCCTTTCTTCCTCTCGGCAGGGCGCCTCGTCCAGCCTGGTGGTAAAGTTTGCGGATTCGGAGAAGGAGCGCGGGCTGCGGCGCATGCAGCAGGTGGCCTCTCAGCTGGGAGTCATCAGCCCCATGACCCTCCACCTCGGGGCTTACAACGCCTACACGCAGGCCGTGAGCTACACACACACGCACGCAGACACCACTCATGTGCAATCAGGCTGATGGCGGGTGATGGGTTGGAATGGAAAAGACTAGAAGGTGATGATGTGCAAAAGAAATCAATGGGAAGCAACGTTACTCTTTGGCTTAGGATGAAATGGGTTCATGTGACGTAATAGCATTCTAAAGAGTTTAATATGGAGGAGCAGGACAGGTCGGCAGTCTATTGCCTTTAACTGTCAAATTGCAGATGTTTATGGTAATTATCTCTGTAATTACTGGCCGTATTTACAAGACTCATCACACCCTCCATCCATCTGGAATGATGGCGTCAAATGTGGATATTGTCCGGGTCCAACTGAACTCCAACCCTTTTCACTATGTCGTCAATGTGCAATGCTTTTTGAAGTGATTCCACAGAAACCGTACATTTACCCTGGATTTGCTGTTTCCGCTTTATGAACTGCATTTTGAACCCGGATGTAAACTTGTCACGTCACACAATTTATAGTAAAAATGTGTGGTTTAAACTGGCCCGATCTAAAGCGGTTTTGCTAAATCTAAATGAACAGCTATTAAAAAGAGAGACATATCAATCAATCAGAACTATTACAATATATCGACTCTCTTAAAATGCATTACTGAGACTAATGTTAATTAAATTCACATACAAAATTCGCAACTATCAACTAAAAGCTTGAGTAATTGTGAGGCAATGCTACATCGCCGGCGCACTTGTTTGCTAATTGAGCGCTCCCTGCTAATGGCTCCAGACAAGGCTCATTGGCAACAACAGTAACGCCAGCTAGCACATAAACATTCAGTGCATTAAGCTGAATCGCTGGTCTCTGTAAGTAAAATGTAATCATTAACGCCATGCAAATAAAGCGTGGGGAAAAAAAACATGTTTAAATTAAATAACAAGTGTTCAACTCACATTAAGTCACTTGTTTACGCACTGGACCAGGAACAAGCGGCATGTCCATGTTAAGAGTTACTCAGTGTGGCGCTTATATTACATTGCTCTCATGCTAATTAGAAGAGATGTACGCCATTAAACATCAATAGAGCAGACTTTTGCGTCATTCGATCAATTAGAGAATGTAAGTCGCCATACGAATTCATGGGGGTAAATTGCCGATAGTAGTAACGTAGTATGGTGCGATTATCCCGAGTTCACCTCTGAGCCATCTGGAACGGTCTGCTCTCTCCAAATAAGGACAAATGTGACAGAGTGAATGATCCATGCAGGCCCCGGTGATGATAAAGTGCAAGCTATATGCCCCGCACTGCTTCAATAAAAGAATAAACCTTATCTCAGTCTCTTCTCCAATAGTAGGGGCCTCCGCTGCGATGGCCTGCCTCCAGGTCTCCCGCCGGCAGCGCCTTCTATAGGACTGTACGTCGTAACTTAGTTTATATAATCATGATAAATACAGTAAATATGAGCTTATTGCCCACTTATTTATATGAATTGTCCAAATCTACAATGGCATTGAAGAATCGCCCTCGCGCCTGAAGCAGCGTTTAAATGACCCCCTCCCTCCCTCTTTTCCCATTCTCTCGCCCTCCCTGATCTCATATATCTCCCCCTCTTCTGCCCCCCTCAGTTGATGCAGCAGCAGGCCCTGGTGGCTCAGTCAGCCTACCTCTCGCCGGTCGCCACAGTAGCAGCGGTTCAGATGCAGCAGCTCGCGGCGCTCAACCCCAGCAGCATCATCACCACTCCCATCGCCTCCATCACGCCCTCCTCAGGTGCCGGATAACGGAAACGGACCAGATTAGATTTGTGTTTGAAATGACAGGCACACACGGAGCGGGGGCATCCACAAGGACAAAGCGGAAGACATTTACTTTGCTTTCATTCCACTGGATGTTATAAAGGCTTTTACATTTATGTCGGAAAAAACAAGTGAAAAGGAAATTAAGTTACTTGAAATAAAATGCATTGACCTTATACGGTTTGATGCCTTTCACGGTACTGTGAAAAAAATCTGTATGTTAAAAATTACTGTACTCAAATTAAGAATATTTTACCGTAATTAGAGTCATTTTGACTTGCCAGTGCAATAAGTATAGAGGTTATGCATCTGATGCTGTAACATAGCGACAGCACGGTTAGCGTTCAATCACGACAGCAGCAAACTGAGTGGCAATTCTTACTCATTGATTTGTCACTCAATTAGGTTCAGAATGTGCATACGCTCTTATTTTTAAACACGCCATCAAATTGTGATTTATTATATAATATTTTTTCTCTTTTTTTAAATTTAGGTGCAAAAATACTTTTTCCACTGGCGGATTGTTGTAGTGTTTTTCGACCTCTTGCCGCCCGCCATAACCGAGCACATTTTCTACAGTTCAGCTTTACCCAAATCTAAAAGCTTCTGGACCGGAGCTTACAGCCAGTGGAACACCTCATTTGAAAGCTAAGACCTACACAACGGATCTACATTTTTCCTCGTCATCACATCTTTGTCGTCTGTTTTGTTGCTTTTTTGGCACTTTTTTGTCGCCTGTTTTGCTTTTTGTTTCGTCTTTGTCGCCATTTTTTACACTTTTTTTCCCAGAAGCTTTTAGATATGGGTAAAGTCGAACTGGAGAAAATGTGCTTGGTTAAGGCGGGGGTTACGAGGTTAACTTTCATACTAAAATCAAGGGCATACACGTATTTCAACAATATTTTACCTATTTCGAGATTACATTTTGCAATTATACTTGATCTTGTGTGGCTCCCCGGCAGGTACCAGCACCCCCCCCTCGATCGCAGCCACCCCTGTCCCAGCACTGCCCCCTCCCATCGCCGTCAACAGCTACCCCTCTGTGCCAGCACCCCCTAACGGCCAATCAGCCACTGAGGCCCTATACACCAACGGGGTCCACGCCTATCAAGGTACTCCACTCACGAATACAACGCAGAATATTGCCCTGAACGATGGTAAAACCAGATGTGTGAAGTGCAGTTTAAAGCCACACTGCGGAACATTCCAGTAGCAAACAAACTGTGGTTAAAAAGCGAACGCCTAAAACATAAACTTACTACCAGATGTTTCCTAACAATCCCACACTGACACCGACAATTACTTCATTCATTCTTTTCTAATTATTGGGTGAAATATTCCGCAGGGTGGCTTTAAATAACTTTACTTATCACAACAACCGCTACTGTTGCTATACCAATACCACCAGGGCCGTCGACCGACTTCCTGGGGCCTGGGGCAATAAGGTTTCACATGCCCCCCCTCCCTTTTTATATTATTTTTAATAGAAAATGGGGTCCTTCATGGAGCAACTTACCCGTTTGACCCCCACCCCCAACAGCGGCCATCAGTACCATCATACTACTTACCTTGCCACTTAAGTAAAGAAAATATCTCTTCATTATGTATTAGTTCATTATTATTGTTAACATTTATGTAAAAATGCTGTATGTTCAGTACGAAGTTCTCAGATGTGGGTGCTTCTCTGTATGTGTGGGATTCTGTGCTAAATTTGTGGGGAAGATGATGATATTTTGAGCCAGATTTTATGCTCTAGATTGCGCTGAATGAAGTGACTAATAAACCATTGTAATGTTTGTTCCATAGCTCAGAGTCCTGTCCTGGATCCACTGCAGCAGGCGTACACCGGCATGCAGCATTACACTGGTGAGCTCCGTCTTATCCGCATCTACATTTTTCAGCAACATCAAGGCTAATCTATGCGTGCTGAGGTATTTTTGTATTCGGAAAAAAGCCTATATATCTGGGCTGCACAATATGAGAACGATCTGTGATATGTGACAACTTCTTGAATATTGTGACAACGATATTATTGCAATGTGCTGGAAAAACATGTCTAAATCTCAGACAGATAAAACACAGTCATTTTGTGACATATTAGTGATTTTTGCATGAATGTTGGGTGACATAATACTGCGATGACAATAAATTTGGTAATAAATTGTGCTTCAGGAGCAGAGTTGGTTTGATATAAGAGACGTGAACATGACATTAGATTGGATTAAACTTTATTGTCCCTCATGGGAAATTTGTCTTTGGCTCACAGCTGCTTGCTGATTTAGACAACATAGATACGGTTGGCTATAGCACAGAAAAAAGACAGTCTATGCATCTATCAGACCTACAGTGACCTAAGTGGTGTGGCTGGCATTACATTGAAAAAATAAATAAAAAATACAGCCTTTACTCATGGAAAAACAACAATAAAAACACATCAAAGGACAAAGGAAAGCGGGAATTCTTGTATTAAAGCACCCTGAACCGCCTGTAGGGGAGAACCTCATATTCCCCATTCAGCAAGTGACCAGGATTTGTGATGATTTTCTTTGCCTGGTCAAGAGCTAATCTGTCATAAATATGGGTATTCTGTTTTCCCAATCACTTTCATTGCGACATAAAAATGTATCAGCTAATTACACAAGCAACAGCTATTTTTTTAAATAAATTAATATATTACCAGATCTGTCAGTATTTTTTGCCAACCCAATCAAAAGTATAGGTACATACAGCAGTTATTCCTACATATAAAATTCCTATTCACAATACAGTAGCAGAGTCATTAACAGTCAGCCATTTAATGTGTTGAATGAAAATGGGTCATTTTGACATGGGGTGCATTAATGCTGTCCCATCGGTGTGCCTATAACTATTTGCATTGCAATTAACAGACAATTATCCATGGGGTTCTCACTTAATGTCCATAGCTACTGCAACAGCCCTCTATTACCACTAATGCGATTTTAAGATGATGGAAAGTAAGCAGGTAGATTGGCTTTTTTCTCTCTCTTAGGATTGCAACAAACTAAAATGAAATCCATAATTTTGTGACATGTATCACGTAATTAAAATATGCATTGCTACATTGAACCTCCAGGAAGACAACAGGCCTGATTACATTCACAGTACAGTGTAGAGATGTGTTATGCAACTTAATCAGTATAACAGCGGCACTGTCCTTGTCTTTCTCACGCTGCATGTGCGAAGCAGAATTTCGCAAGAGAAAGAAATCACACTTGTAAATATAGCGCTATACGATATAATGAAAAATAATTGTATAGTTTGGGATTAGGTTTTTCAGTATTCTGGCAATATTATTACATAATCCATCAATTTAAATAATCCCCATTCAGTCAGAAACATGTGAAACCTGTTAAGGTGCAAAGTAAATCCCTCTTTTATTAAGGATGATATGATGTATTGATACTAACACGTACTTCCTCTCGTTTCTCCTGCTCAGCCACGTACCCCGCTGCCTACGGCCTGGTGGGACAGCCCTTCCCTCATCAGCCCACTCTGGTGGCACAGCAGCCCCAACAGCCCCAGCAGCTGCAGCAACGAGAGGGTGAGTTTAAACAACAAACCACAAGGGGCGCCATTGAGCTACATCTACTGAATCTGTTAATTATTGCATTTTTAGTTTGTCCCACTAACAAAGTAGCTCCTCACTTTTATTATCCTCAAATTCTTAATGGATTAAGTCAAGTAAATAATCTGACTTATTTAACTACACTTTGTCCCTTCCTGCAGGTCCCGAGGGCTGTAACATCTTCATCTACCACCTGCCGCAGGAGTTCACGGACTCTGAGATCCTCCAGATGTTTTTGCCATTCGGAAATGTCATCTCCGCCAAGGTCTTCGTCGACCGCGCCACCAACCAGAGCAAGTGTTTCGGTGAGTGTGTAAAATAACAATATAATAGCAATGACATGGCTGCTTCTGATAAATATAGAAGCCTTTTTTTAAATACAATGTCTGACCAAAACAAAAAAAAGTCACCCAAAAAAACAGGTCACACACTCTGATATTTCGTTGGACCATCTTTAGCTTTGATTACAGCACAAAGCGACCGTAATGTCAAAAGATCCAGTGTTACATTCATTTTCCACCAAGATCTTATATTGATGATGGGAGAGTGTGATCACTGTGCAAAGCCTTCTTCAGGCGTTGTCATCTTGGAATATGCCTGTACAGTTAAATCCAGGTGGTGACATAATTTTTTTTGGTCAAACAGTGTATACATTTAAAAACTATGGGGTGAAGCATACGGTTTTATGGTGTACATTTAGGTAAGTACAAATTCTATCCAACTTGAACTTGTTTTGTACGACACTTTTAAATAATGACTGACTGAATGTCTCTCAAAACTATTTTCCACTCAATTTAGGATTTGTGAGTTTTGACAACCCGTCCAGCGCCCAGACTGCCATCCAGGCCATGAACGGGTTCCAGATAGGCATGAAGAGGCTGAAGGTGCAGCTGAAGAGGCCCAAGGACGCCAACCGGCCGTACTGAGCGAGGTGAGAGGAACACGGGCGAGACTGAAAACGTTTATATTTACTTTGGGAACCAGAGCGAGTTTCAAGCTCTTTTGTAATTATATTTGTGATTTATTTTTTTTCATTTGTGATCTTAAATTCCATCCGGACTCTGTTCATAGTGCATATATTGAACACTGCCTTTTGAGAGAAGAGCGAAAGATGAGCTACTAAACCAATAGAATAGAATAGATTTTTTATTGTCTCCCGAGATGGAAATTCATCTTAATCACATAAAAACCCAAGACTAGGGACAATACAAACATGCCCGGTATAAAATTACATAAGAAAGGGAAACGTAGAAACAATATTACAGAACAGCTCAGTCCACCGTCTTTAGGGGACTGCCTTTTTAGCCAGTGGAACTCAGTATCGCCTCCTAGAGTTCAGAAGCTCAAACTGAGGGGTCAGAGGCAATAGCTCGAGCTTTAGTCAGTGTCCTCTCCTTGTACAGCTCACTCAAGGGTCTCTGAGGTCTCCCCACAATCTTGTATGTCAGAGCAAGTTTGTAGAGGTCTTTGCTACAGGGTTAACATTATTTAGAAGACCTAAATAATGACATTATTTGCTCATCGCGACCACCAAACTGAGATTTCGATTCGATTGACATTAATCTGTCAGCTCTATTGGAGGCTATAAGGGCATTGCAAGAGATTGACAGACAGCTCTAAATGTGAAGCCAGAGGGAGTAACAGAGAATTGGATGTAATTGGGGGCTAACGACGTAAATGTCATTCACATGGAACGTAAGAAGTCAATCAAGGAACACAGGGTTAGCTTTAATGAGGAGGCTGCTTTTCTTCAACAGTCCTCAGAGTCATTACAAAGGATCAGACCAGGGGTAGATACAGGAGGTGTGCTGACGGCGTACTACAGGGTGCTTCTGAATTTTGGTGGGAAAAATTGCTACAGTCAAAGAGCTATGGGTCCAAAATAATAAAAACAGGTGGACATTTATCACAGCAACTTAGGAATTAAGCAAATATTATCATCACAGAGGTTTTGCCTTTAAAATAACAGGTTTGTGCCCAACTGTATCTTTTCAGTTGTAAGATGGGGCCACTGAGTGTTTGAGTGTTTCTTGTTTTACTTATTGTATTGTAAATCAGTATGCCATTCTTTGTCCCATAGCTTTACTTAAACCGTAGTCTGATTCCAGCTGTCTCTTGTCTAACCAGTGTTTTGTCACAGGAGTACAACTATACTGTCCACCATGTTAACTTTTTGTTTCATTTTTTTTCCTCATTGTTCTTTTGTTTTTGTGTCTTCTGTGCCATTTTGTCATGTTTCCCTCTCGACAAAACAACATCACGTCACTGTCCAGAGTATGTTCCTTAAATCACGGAGAAGAGGCTAAGTCGCTAAACGCTCTTCCTCCTCCTCCTCCTCCTAACTTCTTCTCACACTGCGTCGTAAGTTGATTGGCCTGTGTTGGGTGGTTGCTGTGGCCATTTGCAGTATTGCCATGTGATGGTTGCAAATAGCAGTATTTTTTTTTATTCTTTGGCCGTTGAACTGTGTTTGAACTGTACCTTGTGAATTTCCTATAAATATTATCACAATTATAATTACTGTTATTATTGGGGGTGTAACGATAAATTTTCATCAAGGTCGTTGGGATTTTGATAACCATGACAATGTACAATAGGAAGCGTATGGAAAATTAAAGCCGCACCGTGACATTTCATTCCATACACCGCCTGATCAAAAACAAAAAAAACAAAAAAAACATCTCCACCTGGTCAGGTCTCGGTTCAGCAACACTATGTAAACTCAGAACATAAACAAATAAGCCAAACGTGCTAGCATGCTCAGATAGTTAAGGGCTACCATTATAACTAAGTTTGAAGAGGCCCTGATTGATTTTCGTTTTTGGTTGCGTGTAATCAAGGAAGGGCAACAACATCACTATGGAAACAAGCTGGTGTCGTCCCGATTCCAGCGAAGTTACAAGTCGGGTCCGAGCAGAGGCGAGCTGTCTTTTTTTTTTTTAAACCTCTTAACCCCTGCCATAACTTAGCGCATTTTCTCCAGTTTTACCCAAATCTAAAAGGTTTCGGGACTGGCGCTTACAGCCTATAGGCCAGAGTAACGGTTCATTTGAAAGCTAAGACCTACAAAACTCATCGAAACAGATCTTTTTCCCTCACGTTGTTTTTATTATGAGTATTTGAGACTTTTTTGGCGCTTTTTTTCTCTCCATTTTCACAGCTTTTTCTTCACTTTTTTGACGCTTTTTTTCACTAAGCTTTTAGATTCGAGTATAGCCAAACAGGAGAAAATGCGCTCAGTTCAGGCGGAGGTTAAAGGTATTTTCACTTTCATATTTAAACGAATGATTCTATTCTATTTTCCCAAACTCACTATGGAGCTCAGAATAGAAAGGGAGCAGACCAAAAGACCCAGAAATGAGTTACACCCCTAAATGCAAGTATTTTGTCATGGGTTGAAACCGTGCACAAAACTGATCAAACTCATCTGTGAGGAACCGATCATCATGACATACCGCTCTTATTTTATCTTCCTAGTCTTCCAAATTCAGCCATTTGTCCATTTTCAAACATTATAGTTCTTTTCGTTTTTTGTTTTTTGTCATGATTATCGTTCTCTCTCCGTGTGCTTAGTCGGGTGGTTCTAGTTTCAGTGAGTGCGGGGTTTCTGTTTTGGTCAAGCCCGAGTTGTATTTGTGCCTGATTTTCAGTTTTGTGCGATTTTTAACATGTTGTTGTCCCTTCAAAGTGGTTCATGGGGCTCCTGTAGTAACTGTGTGGGCAAGTGGCGGGAGATGGGAGTTTTGTGTCTATATTGTGGGAGTGCTGTGAGGTGATGGTGAATAGTCGTGAATTACCGTGTGCTGTACTAAATGATGATATAGTGAATTGTATATTTTAACGGTTGGATTTAAGGTTTTGGGGATTTTGGGGTGAAGCAGTTTGGTTTAAATTCTTCAAATGAGGAAATGCTTTCCTCGGTAGGAATTCTGTAACCCACCAAAAAAAAAATAGATGTTCCAATTATTTCCCAAAATAAGAAATGATTAAAATGTTGCTCAAGGCATTTGTGGCTCTGAACTCTAAGTTTAGTTAAAGTCTGAGCAAGGATCCTCCACACGTCTCCCGCAGATCACCGACGTCAACATTATGCAAATAACTATTATCAACTCGCCATGATGGACGGCGATGAGCTCATTGAAATGCTCCCTACATTCTTTTAGACATTAGAGAGGATGTTTTACCAAGGGACAGCCTTTATAATGATATCAGCTTGATTCAAAATAGTTTTGCCTCAAACATTCATCTGCAAAAAAAAAAACCCCAAAAAACTGAATATATTTCCCCCACTATCTGCACATGCCTTGTTTGCAGCCGGCTGTGTTATGAATACATTTGTGCATCAATGACAGATAACACAGTTTGAATGACTTTGCTGTGAATCTCATTAGAATAAATGTAATTCAAGCTCGTATTTTTGATAATTTGGCATTGGCTCCCTCCAGAATTCCTACTGTGCATGTTCTGAATTGAGTCGCCTGACAAAAGACTTGACACCATTTTGAATTTGACTGTCACTGTATGAGAAGCATGGGCAGCTATTTGAAACTACAAAACGATACCCCCCGAGGCATCAGAGCAAATAGCCATAACATTATGACCATGGAGGCAAATAGCACGTTTTTTACCCTTGTTTCTAAGATGCAAATGGAAATTTAGTACATTTGAATCTACATTTAATGGGTATTAAGCAGGAGAAATGATAAGTATTTAATCTTGCTTGACAGAGTATCAAATTGTAAAGGCTTGACCAGTGATTCTCAAACTGTGGTACATGACCTCTGGGACAAGGACTGCTTTAGTTTTGTCTTTATCCATTTTAATTAGTCACACAAACTATCTACACTTTATCCCTGCATTAAGGGGCCCTGGGGCGACGGTGGCGCAGTTGGTAGAGCGGGTCGTCTTGTGATTGGGAGTTCGTGGCTTCGAATCCCAGCTCGCGCAAATGCACACTGTCGTTGTGTCCTTGGGCAAGACACTCCACCCACCTTGCCTCCAGCGTCTGCGTACACTGGTGTATGAATGAGAGTGTGAATGGGTGACTGGTTCCTTACAGTAAAGCGCTTTGGGCCTGATAAAGATAGGGGAGAGCGCTTTATAAATTGAGTCCATTTACCATTTTAAAACTGGGATTGTCCTCGTTTAGTTTTAGTCCTTGTTGAGTCTGGATCTAATCTCACAGCAAGATGGTCCCCGGTTCGATTCCCGGACTGTGCAGGCCATAAAACATGCACGATAGATTTATCCTCAACCCAGGTGATTCTAGCCTTGGATGGGTCCCCAGGTGTTGCCCACTGCCCCTTACGTGTTGCCCCAGCGGCTTCGAAGGATGGCTCAAATGCAGAGGACAACATTTGTCGCCCAGTTGGCAGTTGTATAATGACAATAAAGCGTCTTCACCCTAAGCTTAATTTACCACAAGGCCTAGACTACGATGAGTCTGGGATAATCCGATAACGCAAACATGAGTCTAGCAACACTAAACGAAAACACAAAGTTAAGTTTATTGTCAAAACTGCAAACTATTGGTACATGGAAAGCCACATATTTTAAAGGTTTGAGAATCACAGGGTTTAGCGAGCATCTCCAATGTGCCAGAATCCACAGAGCGTCACAGTTAGTTTAATGGGCTCAGGTCAGTCATATGGTCATAATGTTATGCTTGATATATGTGTTGAACATCTGAGACACTCTATCATCGTCATTTTTTCTACGTATAATTGCCATAACGAGTCTCATATATTCTTTTTTTTTTCCTTCTTATAGGACAGTACAAGTTCAATCAAGAGAAACCACTTGGGGAAGTCCCTGCCTTTTTTTGGTTGATTGACCAAGCGTATAGCACAGGAGCCGAACCACTTCTACACAAACAGCCGTGTGTCCCATGAATGCGCTTTTTCAAAATCGCCGATGACTTCAACGGATTCAGCGTATGCAGCGTTTTGGAGGTGTGCACAGCCGCTCCGGGTTTCAGATCATTCCAGTTGGACCATTTCTACTTATTGTACATAATACTCTACATGTTAATATATTGATGCATATCAATGATGTTAATCTACTGAACAGGGTTTTACTGTATAGTGTGACTTTTTGTGGCGTTTTAAACAAAAAGGCCAGTCTCCGCAGTGGAAGGAAAAGAAAATACTATTATGTCCGATGGCTAATATTGTTGCGTAGAGTTAGTTCTATTATTTATACGTAAATTAATGAAAAGAAAAAAAAAAAGTCTAAGGGGAAATGTCTCACTGTTAGATGTACATACCTTGGTTCGAAAAGCTCTGACCAACTTCGTAACTTAAGTAAGCTTCACTCCTGCCAGTACTTTTCAAATTAAAAGCATAACTAAAGAGGAAGGGCAGGGAATTTTTCTATCTTGATTTTTTACGTTTAATTTATTTGCTAATCAACTTGACGAAAAGGGAAGGTGTGATGATTTCTTTTTATTTATCAAAAGAATGAGAGAAAAAAAAAAAGAGGATTCCTGTGGTCTACGAGACGATGAAAACACTTATTATAGAGTTTTTAATTACATAAATGTACCTATGGAAGTTAAAAAAAAAACACACATCAACTAATGTTTCTTTATTTATTCTCTACAATCGCTGTTTTAAAACATATGTCTTTAAAAGAAAAAATAAAGTACAATTTAGAAAACTGTGTGGACTACTCTTACTCATACTTTTGCTAGAGAGAGAGAACAAGCACAAGTACTTTTTCGGTTTCCCCTCAAAAATGTTCAAATATGGCTCCGACCGTTTTGCATAAATTTGCAGTATTATTTGTATTGCTCTTTACAAGGTTGACAGGCCTCTCGAAAAACCTACACCGAAGCCGTAACCCATGCAGTATATACTATACACCTGTCGAAGCTGGGATTTGAACCACTGGCCTTTGAATGTATGTACAAATACTGTAGCCATATAGGAGTTATAACCCAACCATACATATATGATTTATCCCATTGAAATGTGCCATAATAAGAGACTCTAGGTTGAGAATTCCCTCCAAACATAACATAAGCTGTGTGATCTGAACATGTGCTGCTCTCTGCTGGGCAAGGGAGGTACTTTACCAACAACAGATCTTGACGTTACATTTCTTACAGCTTGGTTTTCTATTGTTACCATAAAGGTGCATTATGCAACTTTTTATGTGACAAAAAACCCTTTGATATAAATGCATATTTGACCATCTAGTGACCCAATGGCTATATGCGTGGCGCCTTTACTTTCCATCATTGTCCTCTATGATGCTTCTGGATCAATTGTTTTGTTGTTTTGAGAGTTTTCTGGTAGGTTTTCACCGCTAACGGATTCTCTCAACAGAAAACCTAAAAAACAAATGATCCTGGAGCGTTCTAGAGGCCACCGTGATGGAAAGTAAAGGCGCCATGCTAACCACCCATACAGCCATTGGGTTACAATAAGATCAATAACGCATTAATATCAAGGTGTTTTTTTTCTACATAAAAAGTTGTATGATGCACCATTAAGTTGCTGATGTTATAAGCAAAGTAATCCCTGACTTCTACTCAGTTTGAACGCATGAATGAGCAAGTGTCTGGGTCAGAATGTGCAGAGGCGTAGGCTATTACCCACAGCAGGGGTGAGCACGTCGTGGGTTTTGGGCTGGGTCCGATGAGTTTGAACAAGCCTGAGCCACCTCTGGCATGTCTGAAGTATGACTGCTGTTACCGCCTGCAACAAGAGAGGCTCCGGTTACAGAGAGAAGAGACATTATAACTGTGAGAACATCTGCTGTAGCTGAGTGCGCAGGAATAGGAATAGGTTTCTAGTCTTTTGGAGCTGGTGAGAAAAATGCGAATCCTCAAAAGTAAAATAACCATTCAAATCTCATCTTAAAGTGATAAGGGCTTGTCTAATGAGCAAAAAGAAATTAAGATTGGTGCTATATAAGCGAGGAGCTAAAGCCCTAAGTATTCTTTTTATTAGGCTACTGTAAAATGATACTTTCTGGCATGATAAGCCTTGTATTGAATTTAAACAAGTATAGTCATTATACCACTGATGCATGTTCATGATAGTACAGCTATTTCCATTATCCCCCACGAACTTAAGCCAACCTTTGCATTAGACCAGATTTACGTATATCGAACTGCATTTCAATAGTTTTCCGCACTGACTGACCAAACTGAAGTTACCCAACCTCTTTCTCCCATTCATCCCCTTTTAAACCAATGGACACGTCCCCAACACTGTTTTTAAACCTTACAAACTCATCTTTAATGATGATGACAAAATACAAGGCCTTTCATTATAATATAGTGTATATTTAGACATCTTTTTTCAGAAGCTTCGAGGACCCCCATGTTATCAACTATTCTAGTATAATGTAATTTCTGCTGAGGCTGCATTGGCTATCTTCATTTGGAATATTATTTTAGATTATACAACTTTTGAAATTAAAATACCACTTACTGCCTAAATGTATTCCTCTTTTTTGTCAGCTTTGTGTAGTGTATATGTTTATATCAGAATATTGCCTAATTTGTTATACCAATGTATCTTAAATGTTATGCTTATTTAATTTTTCTTTCAAAACAACCAATTTATTTAATCCTCTGCTCATCTCCATTCTCATACTGTGGTACGTGGGATTATTTTTTTATTTTATTTCTTGGTATTGCCTTAATGATTGGGCTTTTGCAGGTGCTAGGCTACTCGAGAAGCCAAATATTTCATGAGGCGGTACTTGGTGACACAAGTTTGAGGACCACTGGATAATTTATGCTCCTTTTGCCTGTGGCACATGACCACTCTTCACTCTCTCAGGAGATGGGAGATGCGCGTCACTTTAAATATCCTCCCCGCCCCTTTCTCCGCTTCTCCACAAACCATTATGTGCAACCCATTCAATAACCCAGCCCCACTCCACATCTAAAAAAACTACCACCTGGACCTACTTTCTTTCTTCGTGCGGGGGAAATTGAAAAAAAAAAAAAAAAACATTTATAAAAAAAAAAAGTTACGACTTTTTTTGTGTGTAGTCACGACGACACTGCAAAGAAAAAAAACGGACGGTGTAGCGCGCGACTGCACTGAAGCTACGCAAACAAGGAGACAAAAAATAAAAATAAAAATAAATTAAAAAAAGGATCCACTGTCAGATTCTTATCACAAATCAACGGGTTTGGCGTTTGCTCAGCTACACGCACGTGCCTCGTCGGATACAGACGCAGAGCACGAGCCACCGCGACGTTTTACACAGTGCATTTTGATCTCGCATTACCTGCGTGCTGCGTCGCCCTCGGAGTGAGGAAGTGAAGTGGCGGAGAGAGGTAAGTTGGCTCTCGAAATATTACAGTAACGGCTCTCCATGAGTTCCGAACATAGACTCTGCACCGCGCTTACACCCTGGTTACTAAATCTAGATGGAAACGCGGGAGTGTTTTTTATTTATTTTTATTTTTCTGCCTCTTGTGGGTTTGCAGACTTCGAGGCGCTAAAACTTGAGTGGGGAAGCTGTGAATGATTTAGCAGCGCTGGCGTCACAAGTTTGGCTAGCTCCAAGCCGGCCAAACGGTCCCCCTTTTCTTTTTTTTTCTTTTTTATCAAACGTTGAAAGAGTCGTTAACATCGGTAATCGGTGTCTCTGAAGGATTCTTTAAAACTTTGTAACTCCAAGAAGGCGGTATGGCTATATAATAATATGTTGGCTATGTCTTTTACCCCAATTGTCCCTTAATGTTGTTGGCTTTGTTTGTTGTATTATTTTATTCATTTTTATTTTACCTGCTCATTAGGCATTTGAATTTTTGGAAATTGTAAGCCTGTAAGCTTCGTTTGTGAATTGTTAATAAAAAAAAAAAAAAAAAACATCGGTAATGGCGCACGAGCAACACCGTGATGTCATATCGTGCAAACACTTGAAGAGCACGTCCCCTTGGAAGTTATTTCTAGGCGTCATGAAACTTTTCGTAGCGCGCCGGGAACTCGTGTGTCTCAAGCGCCGTTTTAACTGTCGGCCACACGCGACATTTTCACATCCCTGTGCGCGTTAAACACCGAGTTACGGCGTTAATCTTTAGCTTTATTGAGAACTTTCACCCCGCGAACTGTTCCGCTATGTCCGGGAGACTCCCCGCTTGCGCCATGTACGCACGGGGTTTACGGAAGTGGCGTAAGGGCAGAGTGCACTCACACACACTAGAGCACAGTTCACACACAAGGCAATTCAAAGGGCTTCACAATGGCACACGTTTACAAGACAGCAGTGTTAATTTTGTCGACTAAAATATTTAGTCAAAGTGATATTTTCGTCGACTAAAATTAGACTAAATAAAAATGGAAAGGAGAGAATAAAATCATCCAAACTTCTATTGACCGTCTGAAAGAGCCTCATATCATGTAAATTCACTGCCAAAGGAACAGCTCTGAGCCTTGTTCATAAGGGAGCAGCTCCATGAAGCAGAGTCCCTCGATTTAAATATGATTATAATGAATATTATAAATACAAAGTCGACTAAATTAACTTGCAACTTTAGTCGACTGAAACTCGACTAAAATTTAAGATATTTTTTTGACTAAATCTCGACTAAAATTGAATTACATTTTCGTCAAAAGACTAAGACTAAAACTAAATTAAAATATCTTGTCAAAATTAACACTGCAAGACAGCAGATACAATCAATCCATAAAACACCACCATAAAGATTAATTAATTACACTAATGACAAAGTGTTATCAGTCACCTTGAGTCTCTCTCTCTCAAACCAAACAATCAGATTGGAAATCCAGGAGTGATCGTGGACTCAGACCTGACTTTAAACAGCGATTACATCAGCAGCTTTTTACTATCTGAAAAACATTGCTCAGTTGAATAGCGTGAAAACCAGACTTGGAGAGACTTATCCATGCATTTGTCTCCAGCAGGTTAGACTACTATAACGGCCTGCTCCCTTGAAAGACTTCTTCTCCTGAACTCTCTGCCTCTCTTCTGCTTCCATCTGCATTCACAAACTAGTGGAGGACACTTGACCCCAAATCTTTCAACGTCGGTCTATGTTTGATCTTAACCTATTGTTTGCACCGAAGGCTGGCGAGGGTAATGTCATTTAAATTCTCTTCTCAACAAGGAGTAAGATTTGCATCAAGCAGACTTTGACTTTGACTTGTAGGCCACACAGATCGAAATATTATGTCATCATTGATTTAATGTTAGTGTTATTTGATACGTTTGTTTACTCCATCTCTGGGCGGGCTGCTTTTAGAGATGCTTTATTGAGTAAATGGCTGCACCTCAGTGGGTTTTTTTTAAGCAACAACGTATCAGTCTTGAGCAGCAGACCTATTGATCAGTGTACAGTATGGAGTCATTGAGTGAGCGACTGCTTGAAGGTCTTTGAAAGGCCGCCAAATATCGTATCTATTGTTTTATTTGTTCAGACAAACAGCCATGAGCTAAGGCTAAACTTTAAAGTGTATTTTAGCCTGAAGGCACTGCTCTCTACACACAGTTAGCCGCCAGTGTGAGACCTGCTCCTTTGACAAATAGCAGTGTTCTCAAGTCAATAACACGGAGGACATCATCATTACGCGTTAACCGCCCTGGACTGAAGACCAGTTTTACGTAGAGGCACCTGAGACCGGCTGAGGCTCCCAAAAGTGGTTTCCCCTTTCTCTCTGACAAAAAGTTGAACGTGAGATGTGATAACTTCCTCCTGAATACAAGCTGTTCAGGCCGGACAAGTAATCAAAACAACATTCAAATCACAATTGAAATGGTTACAATTGGAAAATCAGTAATACAGGCAATATAATTTCCTCTCAATGGCCCTCATTTATCAAACTTGCGTACGGTGAAACCAGAGCGTATGTGGGGTGTACGAAAAATCACCGCCTGTTTTGGCATTTATCAATCGGAGCTCAAATCCTACACCACGTCAGGAGGTGGAACATGATACACCAATTTTAACTAAACACTAAACAGCGCAGGAAAACAGTTTTTAACAGCATGAGCCACATCGCATATGATCCTCATTACTGATTTAAACATGAAACGAGGCGACAGCGTTAATGTTTATGGGCAGACTTTGATTCAATGTTGAGCTGCATCGACACGGGTCCGATCCCAGAGGCTCAGCCCGGACCAGAGACACTAGAACCTGGACTGCAGCCACAGAGACGCTTACGATGTTTTTTATATTTATGCGCTCTCCTCTCGTCAGGGGAATGATCGAAGCACGTCTCGTATGTGATCTTGGATTGGCTATACGGTTAACGTTGGTTACTGACAGATTTTTGAATATCATATGAACAACTATTTATCATTTCCTGGTTGGAGAAATGTTCTGTTTTGCCGTGTTTTGTGCCTGCGTGCCGTAAAACCCATGGGTGAGTCCTCCTCATACGTGAATATTTTTGGGCGTTTCATTCAAATGACGCTGGGATTTCTCCGTGGCATTTACCATCAGCTGCTCTTGCGTACAATAAGATCTGAGCGGAAAACACAGGTTCATAAATGTCAAGCGCACTCTGGCGTATATCGCAAATACACCTACGCATACACCATTTGTTTACGCAATGTTGATAAATGAGGGCCATTATGTGTAAAACCTGCTAACGCTGTAGTTGTGACCTCCACACACCTGCTCTGTGTAATGCGTGAGATTCTTGTATTAGATTAGCCATCCATGAAATGTAATGGTGTTTTTCACAAGACATTTAACGTAATTACAATCACAATAGCCATTTCCCCAGAATTGTTCATTCCTACACACTCTTCTCACTTATCTCACTCATTAGTGTTTAGGACACATGGCATAGAGGCTGCTACAATTTTCCTCAGATAGATTTCATTAACTTTGCATAATGTAAAACGTAAGTATAATGTACACGTTGCAGGACGGCTCCCTCCATCCTCTGGGGTTTAAATGCAGCACACGTGCGTTGTCAAACCAATATTGCTCATACTAGGTACATTTTACGACAGTCATTGTTCTACCCATACAGTAACTGAGGGGCAATGAACAAATTTGTGCATTATCAACTGGATTTTGGCCTGTCGCAATATCAGAATTTAAAGTTCGATCCATATATTGACCCACAAAAATATTGGGACGATATTATTGACAACCTTTGAATGCCATAGAAACCAACTTTAAAGTGCATATTACACATTAGACACAATGTTTGCCCAAATATAGTTAACCCAATGATATTTAGTGTGCCCATTTTTGTGATGTTTATAGTTTCACTTCCTTATTGGACACTGACAGGAAGTGACATAGACGAAGGCAAACGATGGGCTCGTTCGAGATGAGCCAGATGGATGCAGTTTTTTCTGTCCGACGGGGTCTGATGTCACGGGCACGGAAAGATCGTGAGACCCCAACGAGACCAGCCCACTTGATCAGCTACTGCAGCAGCTCCATGGCCCCGTGCAGGAAAACGCCCACCTGTCCACGGCTCACGCCCAGTTTGATACAAGTCTGCTGTGATCAGAAACGTGCTCTGACCCCCGCTCCTCTGGGCAACACTTTAGATCTGAACAAATAAACTATGACTGAAACTATTAACGTTATGTATCTCCCCCTAAAATAGCGCTCGTGTTCGATGCTTTTCAGAACAAACTGACATATTTTATCTCACAAACTCGAACAAACAAATGGGAACGTTTTCTCTGATGAAGAACGATGTCTCTGGAGTAAAGGAAACAAAGCAGGAGGTAAATGACTTATTTAGGATCAACTTGAAATGAACACGGCATCTGGACGAGAGGCCGCTCTCGTTGGTCTCTGGATGTGGAGCGGTCGGATGTTTGTTTGTTTTTTTTCACCCCCGTTGCGTCGGCCACTCCCGCCGATCACCCAGGCGAGCCCCAAACGCATCTCGAACGAGCCTACTTTAAAACTGCCATGTTAAGCCAACCGGAAATGAGTCAACCTGCTATGGGACTGTACCTTTGTCACTTCCTGTCAGCGTCCTAAAAATTCAAATAATAATAACTTTTCTGCCCAACATTTCTTCATTCAAATGGTGCTTCACCTAATTAAAATGATAATTATAAAATTGATGAACTTGCAATTGATGTTATCTAAATAAGTCATATTTTCAGGAGCATTAAAACCCGTCATATGCACTTTAAAGATTTAAAATTACATTAAAGCATTGTTTGAAAATTACTTTATCTTAAAATATCCCATTATAAATATGAAATGCAAGGGTAAAAAATAAAAGTATTACATTAGAAAAATGCAATTAAATGTGCACGGGATTTAATATTGAGCCCAAAAATGTTTTGATGTCGTTTATTGAACGAGAAGTTCCTTGGATTTCCTAGATTACGCTGCTGGGCCACCATTGCAGGCGGCACGGTAGTACAGTGGTTAGCGCTCGTGCGTCACAGCTAGAAGGTCCGGGTTCGATTCCCACCTGGACGGGGTCTTTCTGTGTGGAGTTTGCATGTTCTCCCCGTGTCTGCGTAGGTTTCCTCTGGGTACTCCGGTTTCCCCTACCACTAAAACATGTACAATTGGCCCAGGGACTCCAGGTGGAAATTAGCACAAGTGCAATAACCTGGTACAATGCATCTCTCCTTTCTGAGGCTAATGTAGATTGTACACTGTCCCTGTTCAAAAATAAAAATAAAAAAATGTTGTGGTCTGTAGCAAACTGTAGAAAGTTTGCACACTCACTGGCCTCACGTAAACTATGGGTCGTGTAGATTGCACTCCTTGTCGCTGAGGTCTTGTGGGTTGACTGTCGTGCGGGGAGCTGCCAACAGTGACAAATGCTCTGGGTTATTTATCGCCCACTGTCTGTCTCTGAGCGCTCATCTGTGGAAAACTCGCACTGGTTTTGTTTTCAATACGGGACAAAAAAGATCTGTGTAAATGCGCAGGGGCAGTGTCTGTCGTCCAAACACATTAATTGCCACAAATCAAATTGTTTCCTCTCATGATGCTGGGCTTCGTGAGAGAGCTACTTTGTTAATGTGAAGGCAAGCCCTAACACAGATCAGGCTATTTTGTCATGTTTTTCGCAAAGTACACAAATGGCTATTAATAATGTAAAACAGATAATGATTTAAAAGGAAATTGTGTCCTGAGTCACAGTCATGAATTGTTAATTGGGGCGACTGTAGCTCTGGTTCAGCATTTGCCTTTTAGTCCTCTTGTGTGTGCATGATACCTTCATGTGAACCGTTTTGAGTGCCCATTAATAGAAAGCGCTTTATAAATGTGACCACTTGCCATTGACATTTACCATTGTCCTCTAGATGCTTCATTTTCATGAAAACAGTTGATATTATTTTGTTGGTCTTTGTTAGGATGCTGTCCCGCCTGAGAGAGCTCATTTGGGCCGACTGGATCTGGTTCCCCGAGGGGCACGGCTGGGCGGACTTTGAGAAACAGGAAAATGGCAAGGTCTTCCCCCATTCCTCAGACCTCTGGGGAACTCTCCCCGTGGCCCTGTGCTTTCTGCTCATCAGGCCCATATTCGAGAGGTGAGTCATCCTTCTTTACTGTTGGCTCAGATTTTCTTATCACATGTTATGACCTTTTGCAAACACCCATAGCAGGCTTTTATGGAGGCACAAATAATCAGGGCATTAAGAAGCCATTAAATCATGAAATGAATTGTGCCAAATGTACGTAAGGCCTTAAATGTCACTAAAAAGCATTCAATTGGATTCAAACTCGCAATGTTATCTATATACAAGTTAATGGAAAATACAAAATATTTATGGTCTAAAATAGTGGTTTCCAAAATGGGGGTCACGAGACACTGAAGTGGAATCACAAGATGATTTTGAGACAATATTTTTTACATTTCTGAAATTGAATTTGATGCATTTTGATTTGAAAATACAATATTTGTAGTGAAATTAAGCCAGGTATCAAAATACAGTATCCAACCGAACGTCATTTAACTAGATTTAAAATGTTTTGCACCTTAAATGATTTTAATATTAATTACATTTTACAGAAGGGGATCCAGAGTTGTAGGTTGAGTGATTTTGGGGCCTGAAAAGGTTTGGTAACTCTTGGTCTAAAACATATTCATTTGCAGTTTTGACTGTTTATTTGTTTTGTCCAAATCTCTTTCCTCTTTGATGAAAGAAGTACTTTAAAAAATATACTCTTAAAGCAACAGACTGTCCAGGTCTCAAAGGGGAACTGGACTTAACACTTTCTCCTTAATGCTTCTGTTTATAGAAGTTGTTTGTATATATATGACTGTAAATAATTTATAGATAATTGTATACAATTTTGTTGATATGATTTGCCAATTGTATTTTTAAATGGCTATTCATGTTCTTGTATTTCGAAATGCTGCTCATAGGACGTACTGCCTCAGCTGAGTTCCTGCCGCTATGGTGCACGTTTACAAAATTCAGCAGCTCGTGTCCTGACGAAGACCAGGAGGCGGGACCACATTACACCGGTTTTAGAGTCGCTGCATTGACTCCCCGTGTGTTTTGTGTCGATTTTTAAAGTTATTTTAATGGTTTTTAAATATCTTAATGGTCTTGGTCCTTTTTATCTTTTAGAACTGCTTTTACCTTATGAACCTTCACGGTCCCTTCGCTCCTCTGGCAGGGGTCTCCTAGTTATTCCTAAAGTCAACAGAAAGACTCACGGCGAGGCGTCCTTCCAATATTACGGCCCTCGCCTCTGGAACGACCTGAGGAGGAGCTCAGGACCACAGAGAACGTTCATGTCTTTAAGAGCAGGCTCAAGACCCACCTTTGTAGCTTAGCTTTTAACTGACATCTATTTATTTAGTCCTATTGTGTGTATGTATGTTTGTGTGTGTATGTGAATATATATATATATATATATATAATATGTGTGTGTGTGGATATATATGGATGGATGTATTGTTTTAAGTGTTGTAATCTGTAAAGCACTTTTCATACCTTTCGGTATGAAAAGTGCTTTATAAATAAAGATTGATCGATTGATGTGACCAACTAATATAGTTAAAAAGCTGCTTTCTGGCCGATCACTCGAGCTTGCCCTGACAAAGGCCCAAAGGGCTGAAATGCGTAAGCAATGTTTTGTTGGCCATGCAGCAGTAGAGGCTTTTTACCATTCTTTTTCTTTGAGTGCCTCGGTTTTGCATCTTTTTAAAGTCCTATGCCGATCCCTGCACTGAAGAGCACCAAAGTCAGATCTTTTGAAAGAACCAGTATATCCAAGTAGCACTCCCGCATGTTTTAGTTTGATTCAAATGTTGTATTTGGGCATTGAAAATGACATTAAAAAGCATTAAATTTGACTTGCTTTTGCTGCCTGTCACTTACACTAATGAAAGCATTGACAGACCAAGACACTGCACCAAAATTCTCTAACAATTCATTTTTTAAAGCCTTTTTTTTAGAAGGGTTCATTTAAAATTGTTAAAAACTGCATGCTAGTTATATTTTACATAATACATCCCCTTTAAGTGTTTCCCCCCACTCGATTGACAAGGGAGACTCTCAGAAACGCATCCCGTCAGAAGATGTCAGATTATACCTTATTTGCACAGTGTTTTTCCTCCTCAAGTTTTAAACAAAACGCATGCAAAACAGTAGTGAAATATCCTGCTTGCACATGCTTTTATATAAACGTGTCATGTTGCTCTTGAACCCGTCTACAAAAACAACAACAGGTGCAATAAAGCGGCCTGTTTTGTGTTTATTAGGACAATAGCGGTTCCTCTGGCCGCTCTTCTGGGAGTGAAGGACAAGCCCAGAGTCTGTGCCGCTCCACATCCCACTCTGGAGTCGTATTTCCGCAGGACCTCGAAACATCCCACACAGGTATCCATTGTCTCAGAGGCTTTAAGAACAATGAATGCATAAGGAAATCACATCTTGATGTTCAAGTGAGTCTTGTGGTGTATAAAAGTGAGGTGAGAAGAAAACGTGTATGATGAAGATTAGAAGTTGGACTTGAGTCTCCAGTCTGAGAGCTCTTTTACTTGATGAAATGGATTAAGACTTTGGACTGGACTTGTGCTGGAAAACCAATGACTCGGGTCTTGCCTTGGACTTTGATGCTACTCCTCAAAGAATGTTTTATCTATTATCTTGAACTCACTTCACGTTGAGTTCTTCTTATGTTGGCCTGAAACGGAAATGCCACCTGCTGCATCAAATTATATGATCAGCCACACACTGTAAAAATAGTCTTCAGAGGCTTGAAAGAACTTGAAATACAAATGTTAAGACTTGATTGATTTGTTATGTGATGTTGATAGTAGAAGTAAAAAAAAATACTGGTAAAAGTATTACTCGTCGAATCAGGTATTGTAATAAAAAGAACATTATTGGGACTACAGTCATTAATCAACACATTTTGAGGTCTTATCTAATGGCCTGTTTCTCTGTACTTTGTTGTGGATTGTGCTGAAAGTCGCCTCCGTGTTGTGCCTTTTGTCCATAGAGCTCCCTGGAGAGTTTGAGTATACAGACCGGATTCTCAGTGCGGCAGGTCCAGAGGTGGTTCAGGCGCCGACGAAACCAGGACCGTCCCAGCAAAGTCAAAAAATTTCAGGAAGCAAGGTACATCCTGCAAACCATATTTATTGTTTAGCGTTAGCTTTGTAGTAATGATCTTTTCTACATTGCTAAACGTCAGATGAATTCAAAGTTACTGCATCTATGGGATTTTATTGTTTAGTTTAAATAAACCAAGCAATCATTAGACCGTAGAACAGTGATGACTAAGCGGCTTCCCACAGTGTTCAGGGTGGGCTAACTGAAAAGCTCGTTCATGCTAGCAATTTGGCTGTGTATTTGGAGCCAGCTCCTGTATAGAATATGAATAGGATAAAAATAACGAAAGAAAAAAAAAAGAGAGTAAATACTACGCTGACACAGTGAAAGAGATATTGTACATTGTACCACAACCCAATTACACAATGGAGATGATTTTTTTCACTCAAACTTGGCTGTAAATGCTGCTAAAGTGGTGCTAGCCCACAGTTAGCTTTGCCCGTTAGCCTGTTAGCTTCTTCTGATCGTGGTTCCATTAGTGTGTATTGGGTCTCCGGGTCGGAGAAGGGAAAGCTGCAGAGACACCGGGGGAGATGGAAAAAAAACCCAGTCATTCCATCAACACTTGTATTACCCCCAGAGGGACTACGAAAAGGATTTATTAAGGTAAACAAGTTACTTAGTTCTGCTTTAACAGCGACGCTACGTACATGTTTTTCACTGTCTATGGAACAGGATAAATTTGTATAGTTTTTGGGGAATACGGTTGGTAAATACAGCTGGATGATACAATATGTGACAAACAAAATCTCAGGTTCAGCATTTGTGGAGAGGGACATCAGTGATACTCCCCTCTTGCCACATGTTGTTTTGACAAATGGGAAAAATATTTGTTCAATGTGATGAAATGTGTGGACAGATGCCACAGTAAATAAAATAAAAAAAATTATTTATCCTTTTATTTACACAAGTTTGTCCCTTGAGACTCAATGTCTTATTTACAAGAGAGACCTGTTTAATGAGATGTCGTATAGTTCCACTGCAATTATTTAATTTTGTGAACAATAAGGGTTCCATTTAGAAAGTGCATATCATCAATAGGTCCGAATGGTGTCAATAACTGGAAAGGTCCATTTGTCTTAAACCCACCTATTGGCAGTGGTGGTCAAAGTACTTGTTGTTTTACTTGAGTGCGTTCACTTGTACTTGTGTTGGTGTAATATTTGACCTGTAGTAGTTTGTACTTTTATTCAAGTATTAATTTCACTCTATCTCTCCTCAATTTGCAAATTTACAGACTATCCCAGCTTCTAAAACATAAAGATTGTTCCCAAATTGACCTCAGTATGGCCCTTGTTGTGAGTCCGTGGCATTGACAGAACATCTGCACAGCGCCACCTACTGGTCAGGAGGGTGCAATAGAAGGCTATAATAATGGGACAAAAATTGCTGCTTATTTCTATGTTTTACTTTGGAGCCTTTATATAAATGTATTGGAGTTGAAAGTAAACCTTACTCAAGTAAAGTACAGATCTTAAAAAACGCTACTTAAGGACAGCACTTGAGTACTTATTGAGTTTTGGTAGAGAGATTCTTTTGTAACAAAGCTTCTCGTTTGTTACAGTTGGAGATTTACTTTTTATCTTCTGGCCTTTTTTGCTGGACTGGCGGTACTTGTTGACGTGAGTACAGCTGTGGTCTTTTTGCGCTTATGAATAATGAATTGAATTTGCCAGCAAGTTGTGGTTCTTTTATATTTTTTTTCTCCCATTCATTAATGTGTTCCATTTGCTCTGTGCTTTCAGAAACCATGGTTTTATGAAGTGAAGCTGATTTGGGAAGATTTCCCAAAGATGGTATGCTCATTTTTGTTCTGCTCTCTGCTTTTGGCTGGTTTTCAGACGCGGTATGACCAAACATCATTGACTTTGGCCCCTGCTATTTATATACATAATCTTGTTTAATTGTATTTATTTATTCAGATCCACTAATCCAATTTGTTTTCCTGCCGTTCTAGCCGGTGGTGCCCTCCCAGTACTGGTACTACATGATTGAGCTGGGATTTTATATCTCGCTGCTTTTTAGCGTGGCGTCCGATGTCAAAAGAAAGGTAAGAAGATACTCGACCCAAGTAAATGAAACCGTCCATTACGGCACTCGGCGACCATAAAATGTCTGATAATGAGGTTGATTTGTTGCCGAGTGTTTTCCATTAAGACACTTTATAAACAATGCACTGGATAAGAAGACGCATTAACAACTGCAGACAGCTGACTCTAATATGATGTGCTTCTTGAACCCAGTGTCTTGAATTTACTTGGCTTTTTTGTTTTCGTGCAATCACAAGAAATTTTATATTTTCAAGTCTCTTTTTGTCCCCTTTTCCAGAAATGTTTTTCAATTTAAAGCAGAACTTAGTAACTCATGCACCAAGAGGCCATAAGCATGTCGTAGCATGTTGCGTTTTATTTTACACAATAATTGTCCGTGAGAGTAAATACTACGCTGAGAGAAAAGACAGAGGGATACAGGGTTATTGTACATTGTGCCACAACCCAATTACACAATGGAGATATATTTTTTTTCACTCAAACTAGGCTGTAAATGCTGCTAAAGTGGCGCTAGCCCACAGTTAGCTTTGCCTGTTAGCCTGTTAGCTTCTTCTCTGTGATTCCTTTAGTGTGTATTGCGCCTCTGGCAAGGGACAGGGAACATTGTAGGGGTGGTTTTCTGGCCAGAGACACCAGGGGGAGATTGAAAGACCCCCCCCCCCCCCCCCCCCCCCCAATCATCCCATTAACACCCCCAGAGGGACTACGAAAAGGATTTATTTTATTTATTAGGTAAGCAAGTTACTTAGTACTGCTTGAACTGTCAGAGATTGATGTCGGAGACCTCATATCACGCTTATCTCTTGATGAACTATTAATACGTTTCATGGAAAGGCAATCACTCAAGAAGAGCCAAAAAAAAATGTGTGCTCAATACCTTATCTTAGTCTTTCCAGTTTTAAAGACCAACAACACGCGTTTACCTTATGTGTAATGACTGTGATTTAAATTACTCTGCAGAGGCGTTTTAGAAGATTTTGAGGAGTTACAAAATTATAGCAATGATTGTGTTTGGGGTTGCAAACTTTAATTGTTGAAATAACCAGATCCCAGAGGTTGCAAGTGCGTATGATTATTGTCTTGGTTCATCAGACAAAATTGCAGTGTCCACTCAAATTGTGAGAGAAAGTGCAATACTTTGCTAAAAAGATGCAATTTCATTTTTTTTTTTTTATTGTTTAACTCTAAAGAAGATAAGTTTATTTAGCTGCTACTATATCTTCCTGATGTTTGCTTAAAACAAGATAGCTACTGTGATGTCAAGGATTAACCAAATTTAGTTAATAAATCACTGTTTTTTGTTATCACACATTGAACTATTGACCATTTCTTGTCTGTTTTGTACAAATTGGACTTTCACTCTTCTGATCTCTGAGCTCCGGTTTCATAACTGTACTTCTGCAGCTAATCCCTTAAATCCAAGCACCACTTCTTCTTCTATGCACTTTCTTCCAATCACAACGGTCAAAAACAGGCTATAATCCTGGGATTTCTGCTGTAACTTTATAGACGGGGCTTATTTTCGTCCTTTTGAAGCTCCCCATGTATGAGCTGTTAAAATATATGGTGTCAAATAAGTGAGCCAATTTATAACCAAGTTGATCAATGAGTGACATTACCACAAAGACTGTAAAGTGATTAGGCAGTAAATATACTTTGCAAACAACAATATCCTGTCTTCATGGTGTCCTATGAAAAAAAAATCCTAATTATGTAGCGTAAAACGTCTACACACACATTTGAATGCATGTGATTATTGTTAGCGGTTCATTTTTCAATCTTTTCTCAAATGTTAATGCTGGACAAGTTTTATTTATTATTATTATTATTTATTTTATTCAATATGTGTCTAATTTTGGTTTAGTCAGACTTTTTGTGTTACTTCCTGGTAATCCCAATATCTTCATGTCGAGACAAAACACTTTTTGTCTTTCTACAGGATTTTAAGGAGCAGATTGTGCACCACTTGGCCACAATCTCCCTCATTGGTTTTTCGTGGCTGGTGAACTACATTCGGGCCGGGACTCTGATCATGTTGGTGCACGATGCTGCTGATTATTTGATGGAGGTAAGACTCCGCATTATAGTGTGTACAATAAAATACTATGTAAAATAAGAAGCACAGTATAGAAGAGGTTCATATGTCAGTGGAACATGCAATGCAAGTTTATCCGCACACAAAGTAATTCACAGCCTCGTAAATATTATTATCAAAAGTTAAATTGTGTGTTGGTCTAAGCAAGTTTTTATGTTATGGCTTAATATTGCGAGTACCCATCCTCTACTACACGACACTATACTCTATATTGGCCTATTTTGAAATTGCATTAGAATGTTTGTGTTTCTGTACTTCCCATTTACTCCACTGCCCCCTGGTGGTTAATCAAAATAAAGTACAGGTGTAACTCGGAACATTAGAATATCATGGAAAAAGTTCATTTATTTCTGTAATACAACTTAAAATGTGAAACTAATATATGATATAGACTCATGACATGCAAAGTGACACATGTCAAGCCTTTATTTATAATTTGGATGATTATGGGTTACAGTCTTACAGTTTTCAAAATATTGTCTGATATGTTTGGGGTTTTTACAAGCTGTGAGCCATAATTATAAAAATGTATAACAAATAAAGGCTATACATATCCTTCTTTGCATGATTATTTTGGCTCACAGCTTGTAAAAGAAAAACAAAATCAAAATCTCAGAAGATTAGAATATTGTGAAAAGGAACTGTATTGTCGGCTCAACCTTTTTCATCAGCTAATTAATCTAAAACACCTGCAAAGGGTCCCTGAGACTTTAAATGATCTCAGTGGTTCAGTAGAATTCACCATCATGGGGAAGACTGCTACCCTGACAGTTGTACAGAAAACCATAATTGACACCCTCCATAAGGAGGGAAAGGCTCAAAAGGGAATAGCAAAAGAAGTTGGATGTTCCCCAAGGGCTGCATCAAAGCACATTAATTGAACTGAATATTTTATTTCGAGCCATTTAAACAAATCTATACAGACAGTGTTCAAGGGTACATGCTGTGTCTGTCCAACATCTTTGCCTTTCATACAACATACTTTCTTTGCCCTTATAATTGGCCAACAAAGTACATAACATTTTAGCTCCAAAAGAAGTGGGAATAAGACAAACTTATTTACTCCCACCACCCTATTCATATATTCTAAATAATTTAAATTATGTGATTGCTGCACTAACTTAGTTTAGTCCTTGGTGGCTTGTAGTAATAAAACAATTAAGTTGGTTACATACATGAGCTGCAACAATGCATTACATTAAGTCAACATTCACAAAATGCTACACTTTATAACAAGTGTAATTGAAAGGGAAAAGTGTGGAAGAAAAAGGTGCACAAGCCGCAGGGATGACCGGAGTCTGGAGTGAATTGTCAGGAAAAGGCCATTTAAAAGTGTAGGGACCTTCACGAGGAGTGGGCAAAGGCTGGAGTCAGTGCATCACCACACACAGACGGATCCTGGACATGGGCTTCAAATGTCATATTCCTCTTGAAGCATCCTGGTCTTCCATAACACCTCAGCAGTGCCACAGAGATTTTGAAATTGGGGTTTTTACAAGCTGTAAGCCAAAATCATCAACATTTAAACAAAGGCTTGACATATGTCACTTTGCATGTAATGAGTCTACATTATTAGTTTCACGTTTAAAGTTGAATTACAGAAATAAATGAACTTTTTCACGATATTCTATTTTTCCGAGTTTCACCTGTATAACACTGTAAAACTATTTCTTTTACAGTCGGCAAAAATGTTCAACTACGCGGGCTGGAAGAGGACGTGCAACTTCATCTTCACTCTGTTTGCAGCAGTGTTTATTGTCACTCGCCTCATCATCCTCCCCTTCTGGTAAAAAGTGTTTCAGTAAAATTGGTTGCGACATTGACTTGCACATCGTATGGAAGACTAGTTACAGGAAATGGGGCTGGGTAGCGTTACATTTTTTTTTATACCAGTACTTTAATGATACTTTGTTTTCAATACCTATACTATATTTGTCATCGAGAACCAGAAAACAGACCAATAATGTGTGGAAGACCTGCAAATTTACAAAACCATTTTCATCTCCAATGTCAAGGAATGTGTGAAAAATGGGGAACAATTAGGGGGGAAAATTGAGGAGAAATAAATAGAGAAAATATTAGTAATACAAATTTGTGAAAATGAGGGGGGGAATTAGGGGAAAAATGATAATAAGAAGGTGTAAAAAATTGGAGAAATGTGGCAGAGATTGGGCAATAAAATAAATATAAACTTGTGGGGAAAAAATAATTTGAGCCGAACCGACCAAGTCACTTCTGCCCCTGGACCCAATAGGCATCAACACTCGGATCTAAAGATGTATAGAAAAAAAAATTGCTACCTGCTTTTGATACTTACATTTTTTTATTTTAGAAACCAGAAGTACCTTTAACTATATAATGTGTTTTAGAATATCTATAGCACAGTTTCATATACTGTATAGTCCTATAAACGCTCACAATGTAGGAAGCCTCATGTCCTGTTGC